>MU007176.1:0-16713 GCA_010583015.1 Tothia fuscella
ATTGGTGGGGTCAATACTCTATCTATAGTTATTTAATATCTATATCGCGAGGAGCGCTTAGGCGCTATAGGCGGAGGAGGTAACGATCTAAATCGCCCTAGGGATTTTAGAAAGGGATACGTAGCTAAGTAACTAACTCTCTATAGTAAGTTTTACCTTTATTATTCTACCTATAGTAATTCTATATTCTCTATACGTTTTTACCCTATATCCTATCCTTCTTATAACTATATCCCCTACTACCTATCCTTATATATATACTTACCTACTTTATAGTTAAAGCTATTACAAAAGCTAAACTCCGCGCTACTAAAAAATATATTATAGAAAAGCGTAAGTCTAGTATAGCTAGTAAACTAGACTAGTTAATCTTATTAACTAACGTTCGTAATAACCGCCCGCTTTAATTTAGAAATAACTATAAGATAACTAATAACCTTATTAATCTTAGTTGTAGTAATTACTACTAGCCTATAGGCGTATATATTCGCGCTAATAAGTAGTATAAAGACGAGGAGCACTATATACCTTATAGTAATAGTAGGAGTCCCTTTATAGACTACTATACTCTAATAGGTACCTACTATAGAGCCTATACTAACTATATATATAGTAGCTATACCTACTACTATAGTAAATATACTAGACGTAAGTCTCCGCTAGCTTTTTTTTAAAGGAAGATAGATACTAATAATTTCTAGCTTCTACTCCTAGCTCTAGCTCTCTTTCTAAGCGTAAGCGTAATAATACTACCTCTCCTCCTATTATACCCTACTATTGCGGATACCGCTACTATAGCTCCTCCCTTAACTTCGTAAACGCTTTCGTAACTAGATCCCCCTCTACTATAAAGGTAATTAACTATAGTATAAATACTATAGATCTAATCGAGATTCTTACGCGTACCTATATTCTTGCTAACGCTATAAACCGAATACTAGCGCGTGTTAATACAATCTATCACTATAGCTTATATAAGGAGGTACTACGCCGCAGAGCGCTCTAGCACTAGATAGGTAATAGGGATAATTAGTATAACTCTAAGTTCTATAGTTTTAATAATAATAAAGTTAAGGAGGAGGAAAAAGAGAAAAATAAGAAATAGTAAGTATAGGCTTACCTAGGGGAGTATTATTATATATTAAAATAAAACTATTTACTTTAATTAAGTCTTCTAAGTAATACTACTACCTTAGTTATATTCTAAAAGAGCTATATACTAGCTAAAGAAGCTAATACTTAAATCTATACTCCTATTATAATTCCTAAGAGCTATATACTAGCGTATACTTAGATCTATATTCCTACTATAATCCTAAGAGCTATACGTTAGTATATACTTAGATCTAAACTCTAGTCGTAATTCCTAAGAGCTACACGCTAGCTAAAGAATTAAAGAAGGACTTCCGGCTAGATAATATTATATATCCGGCCCTTCTCTATATCCGAACTATTTAGAAAGATAATTCTAATTATATCTAGGGAGGTTAAGCGACTTAGCGCTATATATAATTAACTATAGGAAAAGACCTCTTACTATAAAAGTAAACCTATATAATCTAGACTTTAGTCCTCCGCCTTATTAATTATTATTACGAAAGTAAGACGGACTAGAAATTACTTACAAATAAACTCTACGCCTTAACTAACCCTAGTATTACAGCTTATTAGAATACAGGGGATTACTACTTTCTACGCGTAGTACGTACCACCTAATATTAAGTAGGCGATAGTAAATCGATTTATCTTCTCTACCTAGAGGCGTATTCTATTATAAAGCCCGTTAATAGGGTATAGATTACGTAGTAGGATAATAATATAGCCGATTTTAAGGTAGAGATAGTATAGTAGAAGCTCTATAACGTTAATTAAGTAGAGGAACTTATTAGGGTAGCTTTCTATAGAAAAAGCCCTAGACTTATCTAAGAAATAGTAGTATTTACTATCTCCTAGTATCTCTTTTAATATTACGCTATTTAGCTCCTATATAACCTTATTATATAGTATAAGGATAGCGCGACGGCTTACTTTCTTAAGTATAAGGAGGCGTTACTTTAGATAAGGGTAAATATAAGCTACTAGTATAGCCTCCTTATTCTTAAATACTCCGCTCTTAGAGCCCTATTCGATATATTCGTCCGCGCCTATATTCTCCCTAATACGTAAAAGCTTTTATCTAAACTCTATAATCTAATACTATTCCTCTATAGATAACCCTAGCTTTTAGATACGTATATTCTCTATAAGGCGTAAGATATTAACGCTACTCTAAAAAAAGGTATACTTAAGTATTATAGTAATAATCTACCTATATATAGCTTTCTTAATAATTAGTAGAATCTAATAGAAGTTACTATAGAAAACTATAGTAATACCGCTAAAGGGTTACGTCTTTCTAGGGTTATTATTATCGCGGAAATCCTTAAGCGTGCGGTTTACTACCTTAAAGGTATACCGGTAATATATAATAGACTTATCCTAGATAATAAGGCGGGCGCTACGTAGAAGTTTAGCGATATACGTTTTTTTATATATATTATAGGTAGAGCTTATATTAAGACCCTCGATTAGTATTTTAAATCGCGAGTAAGCGGTTATACTAGCGGTAAGAAGTATTATAGTAATTCTAGTAGAAGCTACTCCTAATATAACCTATTTTTTAGAGCGTATATATATAAGAAGGGTATTCTCTATAAAAGTTTTACCTATTCCGCCTAGCCTATTAAGGAAAAAGAGACCTCCCTATATAGTATCGATATTAGTTATAATACTATTATAAGCGTATTACTACCTAGTATTTATCTTTAGGACTATAGTAGTAATATAGTCGCCTAGATCCTACGTAGAGAAATTATACTATACGAGAAGAAGTAGGTTCCCTCCCTAAATACCCTACGCCTATATTCCTATTAGTAGTAGTAGGTTATAATTAGCGAGATATATACCTATTATATATAGGCCTTCGTTAATAGAGAAAAGGGCTAAGTCTTACTTATCCTCTTCTATAGGAGCGTCGATATACTAGTAATCCTAGATATACCTTACGTAATTATTAAAGAGATCGACCGTAAACTCCTACTAGAGGGCTAGCGGATCTATAGGTACGTATTAGGTAAGAATAGTTATAAATAAAGCGCGTAACTACGTGCCTATCTTAAAAGTTATAGCTTCTTATAATATATCCTCCTATTCTTAATTATCTACTAAAAGGCCCTTTACGGCGTATATAGCCTTATAGGTATTATACTAGATACCTTTAATAGTTCTTATATTAAGGAATAACTTTTAACCGCTAAAGTTTAGAAGAAGTATACGTAAAAAGTAAACTTCTTCTATAGAAGGGTTTACCTAGGTAATATAGCTAACGCTTAGGTTTCGCTAGTATATAGACTAGATATAATTCTTTTTATTATAGACGTGCGAGAGGGGGAAGTCTTAGTAGCTAGTAGTTAAGGTAGGGTTAAGTATATTAAAATTAAAGTATATAGTAAGTATAGTCTTTTTATTAGCTCTTTTAAGCTACTCGTCGACGGTAAGGTCGGTCTATATAGAGATATACTACTCGCCTTCTAGGTAGACTTATAGAATAGTTACTATAATATCTCTACTATACGTATCTAGCTCGAAAATACGCTAAATAGCCTTATTTATAGAGATATAGCGGGCGTTTATATACTTATCTATTTTATTACGGGCTAGAGGCGGGAGATTCTACGTAACTACTTCTACGCGCTAGGCTCGGATTATAGCGTAGTTAACGCCCTTATAGATATACTTATTAATATATAAAAGCGCTTTATAGCTTATATATACTTTAATATTAATATATATATTAAATCGCCGGGAAAGATATACGTTGTATAGCGCGACGTTAGTATTATTATAGACTAATTTATCCCGGGTAGCGCTCGTTTTCGTAAAAGTACGACTATTATTACGATAGTAGTAAGTTACTATTCCGTCCTAGTACTAAGTCTCCTTGCTAAATATCTTTAGGTAATTCTAGTAGTATTTCCTATCCTATATATAAGACGTAGTCGGATACGTAGGCCTGTATAGCCTATATAGTATAAGATTAGTTACTACTTTATAGAGTAATAGGTCTATATCTAGGTTAGAAATTTTAGCGGAGATAATATTCTTAATTTACGTAGCTAAAGTATAGCGATCGCGAGGCTTTAGAATAAGTAAAAGATAGTAATATAGTAGCCTATACTTCTAGAACTTAATAGTCTATACGCTCGTCTATATATTACTAAGGATACTATATTTTACTAGCTCTACTAAAAGCTACTTTAGCTTAATATAAAAGATACGGTTAACTAAATTAGGTCGGTTATACATAGCCTAGCTAGGCGTAAGCTTACGCGTAATCTCCTCCCACGCGAGATTATATATAAAAGTTATAAAGTAATTAGGAGCGCTAAAGTATCTTATAAGGGCTATTATATCTAAGTAGAGGCGATATATATAGCGTAATAAACCTATAAAACTAGGCGGTAGAATAACTAGAACTCTAATATTAGTACCTATTACCTTAGTACCTATATTCTAGTTTAATATAGTATCTATTAACCTATTCACTCTTATTATACATATATCATCTTAGTTAAACCGAATATATACAAGACACCTAGACTTAATTAACGTAAACCTATCTACTGTAACCTCCTAGAAAAGTCGGCCTATATAGTATAGCGCACGCAACAGATTACATATTTAAAATTAGTACTTAAACTATTAATACTATATTATAACCCTTAATCTATTTCTACCACGGCATAGTTCCCCTTTAATATCTTTAGCCTACGCTTCCTCTTCTTAATTCTATAAATCCTCCTACGTAGTATTACGATCTAGTACTACTAGCTCTTAGTTATAGACTAGCTATTTACTAAAGCAACTATCCTATAATCGAAATCGCTCGTACTACCTAGTCTCTCTATTTAGAAATAGAAAAGGGTACTACAAGGGTATATATATACGGGAATAATTACTAATATATATCGGGCCCTCGCCGTTAATAGGGAATATAATAATATTATATTTATTTTCTAGTAGAGTACTAGTTACTAGGACTATTATAGCGACCTTAGATACTTTTAGATAATTATAAAGGTAAGGATTAGTACCTAGGCGTTCTATAATTTGTAGCGTAAGCGTATTTATACTAGTAGTATCTACGCGGATACGCTCTCGGTTATTACGTAAGGCTTAACTAAAAGGAAAAGTTATACGTAAAGTATACTCGATAACGCTTATAATTTCTATATTAAGGCTATTAAATATACTTAAATATAGATTTACCTACTCCTCTATAGTATTATAAACCTATATCTACGTAAAGATTAGAGGCTTCCCTAGTATATTCAACGTACTAATTCGATAATACACGCTCCTATATATACGTAAAGTATATACTCTATTTATCCTAGACGATAGGCGCTTATCTAGAATAGTAAGGCCGGTTGAAATAAAAGAAAAAGCGTTATTATAATAGTAGATAAGAGTATAGAATTATTCCGACCGTATACTACGCGTAAGTTTACCGCTCCGCTGCGGTTTTATTTCTATAAGGAGGCGATATAAAGAAGGAGGAAAAGGACCTAGTTATAGGATATTTACTACGCTACTAGTATAGTATTTGAATTTTAGAAACTACGCTAGGGAATTCGTAATTTTTTCTTCTATCTAATATAGTATACTATATTTATTGTATTCTCTATTAAGGCGCCTAAGGCGAGCACGATAATCGATATAGGGATTAAGTAGCTTATATATAAGTTTATACTAGATAATACCTCTTCCTCTAACTTATCTCGTACAATTAAAGTATAAAGAGTAGTAATTAATAGGTATAGTATTTATAAGCGTATTATCGTCTATATCTATAAAGAAGAACTTTATAAGATTATTATATAATACCTCTACTTCCGTAGTTGTTCGTAATTCTTATATTAAGCCTTACTCTCGCGTAAAAGTATATATCTCCTACTCCCTTACTCTATACTCCCGCCTAGTTAAAACTAGAAGACGCTAGTATAGAGAGTTCTAGATATCCTTATCTCTTTAGTTTTAGTACACGTTTATATACCGCTATATATAAGGAGTCTATAGAGGTATAGAGGAGGTAGATAAAGGAGGTAGTATATTTAGATACTACTAGTAGTAAGTACGAGTCTAAATTAGCTAAGGGATTTAGGAATTAGATAATAGACGCGGTCGCGTAATTACAACCTATAGAGATACTCGCTAGGGAATAAAAGGTTACGGTAGAGAAGGTCGCGGTAAAGAAGGTTAATTATATTATAGTTACTAGATAATTACCTATAGAGAAGACTTAATTTAGAATAGAGAATACTATAATAGAGAAAAAGGTAGCGCGGGAGAGGAGTATTAAGGAGAAGAAGATAAATATATATAATATAATCCTTATATATACGATTTCTTCTTACTACGTTTAGTAGGAGCTATATTAAAGAAGAAAATAATATAGAATAGAAAAGTTGTAGCGATTAGAAAATAAAGTAACTTAGCTTAGCGCGGTGTAGTAAAACTTTTATAATTATAAAAAATAGGCTATTTTAAAGCGAACTATACGTAACTACTACTATATAAAATATAATAATTCCTAGATATATTAATACGTAATTACTTAACTTAGACTTTCTTATTCTAGTTTTTACGATTTCGATCTGTAGCTGCGGAGACTAAAGTACGCGCGTAGGGTAGCAATTTTTAATAATTTCGCCCGCAAAAAAAGGCGATTTTAATAGGGTGTAGCTTGACTATAGCGTCGTTGTAGGGGTAGGATATTAAAGCTACTAGATAGGGCTAATAGTTATATTTAATCTATAAAGAAAGTATTTCTATAACTAAGTATAATATACTTATCTTTTCGATATAATAATATATTTCTTCTACTACCCTCTATATTTAAAGCCTTATATTAAATTCCTTTACCCCGAAACTTACTAGGATAGTTGGAGAATTCTCTTACAAATAGTTACTTATAAATAATCTAAGGAAATTTAGAATATTTGAATCTATAAAGTACTAACGACTATAGAAGAAACAATAGTACAAGTCCTCGCTAAAGACGCCTTTATAGGATTTAGAGACCTATTAGGGCTAGAGGAATAAGGTGAAACTAATAATTACCCGTTTGGGACGCGCCGGTCTAAGTCTAGAAAATCTATTATCTTTTTTCAGTTATTAACAACTTTTTCGCCTCCTTACTTGGGACCCCGTTTCAACTACGTTTAGTTATATATTCTAAGCCGCTTATTTAAGTCGCTCGCATCTAAGTTATTCAATAGCCTTATTGCGGTATACTCGTCGCCGCAACTTATACTAGAATCTAAAAAGTCCAAACTTCTTCCATCAATTATTCCACCACCCTATTACTTGGGTCCTCCAAATCCATAATCACCAATATTCTTATTACTAACGGATACTTTAGACTTTCAGACCAACGGTACAACGACTCTGGCGCTAACGGTAGAGATATGAATATTTTCGCTGCTTTATGAATTTCACATGAAAGTCAACACAGCGGACAAAGGAGGAACTCCCAAACTTAAGGGAGATAGTTCCGGATTACAAGTACACGTATAGCAGACGGCCAACGTTTCGGCTTTAGCACAAAAATTGGTATTAGTACCAACAAAATCCATGGTCGCGACCCGATTGGGCTTAAGGGGTTATCACTCCCGCCTTCCTTAGTTCTCTCGCTTCTCACCCGCTCTAAATAACATTTCCAGCCTTGTTATTGTAGTCTATATTTGGTTCCGTGTTTGTATCTCCTCTCTTGCTTGTGATCCACTTCGCAGCATATATCGTCTCCTATTCGTTTTTATCCTAACCATTTTTCCTTCTCGTTCTGGAAAGAGTTAACCTCTCAAGGCAAATAAATCCCATTTTTGCTCGAATGCGGTCGCGCACACGGCTTAGCACAGCTTGGAAACATATGCGATCTTCTTCGCCTTGGGCACTGCAGCCTCCACAGGTTCTTCAAAAAGGTTATAGTAGTATATTGACCGCAATACTCATTTGTGGTTAGCCCCTGCGACCTACGGAGACAAGACAGTCATTGAACAGACTTCAATTATTCAACATAATTCTATCATTCGACATACTTCAATCAGTCAACATACTTCAATCATTCAACATCGATTAGTCGACGCACTTCAATCCTTCAAAGAGACTTCTCTATCTTGCTCCCCTTGGCGCAACAGGAGAACTCGATTCCCGTGCTCGCTGCATCCAGTCCAACACCTAAGGGATCTCGAGGCGAAGCAATGCCTATCCATATTGCAGATGTGGGCGGGGAAACCCCCAACAGTATCCTCAAAAATGCCGATTTTGAAGCCGCTGTTGCACGTAGTGTCTACAGCTTCACCTCTCCTTGCCATGAACCGAGAAGTTTATTGTGATTTCATTTGGTGTAGAATATGCACCTTAGGCTCAAGTGAACTTGCTTTTCCCGGTTGCCAGAAAAAGGTAAGATTGTTGGAAAGTGGGATGCTTGAGGTATGACTATTGCTTTTAAAACGGAGCAGATATAGTATTGCTCTTATCCAAGACTCTCTCTACCCGCTTCGGGTAGATCTTAATCTGAGCAGCCCACACAGCAAAGTAACTATCCCATTCACTGTGAAGGTGAACGTCAATAACTCCGCATGCATCGCTCACTGACCACTGGCATATTTAAGCTTCCGACAGTGATAGCGGCGATTCAGGGGCCCAGCCCATCCGTATAGACGATCTGGATGAAACCCAACCTGTGTATCAAGGACGGATGCGTGGATCTGAGGGTTATTTCTAGCCTAATCGGCCTCCTAATCGCCATGCATCCGGCCCAATCTGTGAGCCATTCGATTCGCCGCCATCAATGGCTCTCTAACCTGCTATTACTTAGTGATCGAAGCACAGGTATAACAATATCCAAAGCTTAGATCGAAGCCAAGCTTCAGGCAGTATGCAAGTCGAAGTCTTGAGTGCTAGCTTAGGGATCCAGTTCCCCGTTATTTGTGCATTCTGGGCCCCAACCCTCCAACCTCTGCAAGTCGAAGTCTTCAATCCTGGCTTGGGGATCCCTTTTCTCGTCGCTCTCGTCTTCTGTTTATTCTGCCCCCCATTCCCCTCCTCTGCCGTCGAAGTCTTCAATTCTGACTTGGAGATCTATTTCCCCCCTCTGCCGTCGAGGTCTTCAATCTTAGCTTGGGGATCCATCTCCCCCCTCCTGGCTTGGGGATCCATCTCCCCCCTCCTAGCTTGGGGATCCATCTCCCCCTCCTGGCTTGGGGATCCATCTCCCCCTCCTGCCAGATGAAGTCCTCAATCCTGGCTTAGGGTCCTATTTCTCCTCTCTGCCAGTCCCTCCTGCCTGCTGAAGACCTCAATCCTAGCTTGGGGATCTATTTCCTCTCTCTGCCAGCTCCTCCTGCCAGTCGAAGTCCTCAATTTTAGCTTAGGGATCTATTTCCTCTCTCTGCCAGTCGAGGGATTGATTTCCCTATTCTACCAGTTAAAGTCCTCATTAGTATTAGACAATTAATGATCCACTTTCTCGTCTCTATCTTAGCCCCCTTTTTTGTCGTCTTTGTGCGCCTAGATTGCTTCTGAAACACCTCGAGTTATTTGTGATTATCCCTTAGCTATATCATGGCACTCTTTTCCATCCCCTACCCGGCGATCAAATTCCCCAAATCCAATATAACAATCTATTTCCTCGTCTTTATTTTGGCTGCGTTTATTTTTGTCTTCGCGTTCCTAACGCCCTATACCTAGAGCGGTTTGGTAGTGTTGACATGATTCTATTAATTGTATCCCACATGGGTGGGTGTAGAGACGAGTTGATATACTCGGTTGTTGGAGGATACAGTTTGCCTGTTATTGCTCTAGTTGCTGTAACTTTGCTCGCCACTTGTATCATGTGGGTAGAGGTAGTGAATATCGTGATAAGGCATAGCTTGGCTGCCGGTGAGTTCGGCCGACGAAATGTTGCGACTACTGTTTGTTGGTGAATATCAATTTTTCGAATTGACCCCGGAGTGATTAGTTCTATAATAAAAAGTCGAATGTGCTAGTTCGGCGTTGCTTTTTTATTTCAATTACTGAGATTTGGGAAGGATTACAGGATTTGGTGACAGGGATGTTGGCCCTATTTTGCAGAGACTTTTCTGAATTTGAATAAGTGTGTCGGGGTTCCTTTGAGATAGGATAAGGATTGATTCCAGGTAAAGATATTTATGTGAAATCCATTTAGTAACATCGGCGACTTGATAAATTAGGCTAGACTCTTCCATAATCCAATACAGAAACCCAAATCCATATTACCATCGAAGCATAAAACCTTCAGACAAGGCAAGAATACTTGGTTATTGATACCGTGAGAACGACTGCTTAATCGAGTTTTGATGAAGATAATTGGGAATTTAGAGTGTAGATAAATCGTCTTGGTCACTTCTAGGTCAAACTAGAAACTAGTTATTGCACACCCACATTGACAGATATATCTTGCGACGGGGTCAGGCCGGTTCAATGGTCAAGGCCTAATGTCAATTCCCGTCGCCGTCTTGGTTATTTCTGGGTCAAACACATCCATAGACATATCGACAGATACATCTTATCTTGCGAGCAGGCCAGTTCACTGGTTGAAGGCCAATGTCAAATTCTGTCGCCGTCTCGGTAATATTTGGGTCAATCCACAGACACATCGACAGATACATCTTGACAGTAGACCAAAGATTTACCAAGCTATTAAAACAACACCCAAATAATTGTATGCATGCAGTGGCTGACGCGTATTGCAACAACAGCTATTGCACTTTCCTGCAAGGTATCCTTGCGCGATCTGCTATTCCCTTTGAGGAAGCAAGTCCAATACCCGCTGCGATTGTGAAATTTTCCAATGTGTGATTCAATAATCTTGCTATACTATTGCAAGGCATACTCGGAGCCGCCTTCCTGACGCCGCTTCGTCGGTTATCAAGTCGCATAGAAACAATTGTGTGGACGGTAAACCTACATTTTCAATGGTGGTTCAGGATTGTACAGGAGCTCGCGCGCGACGCTTTGCTTGCAAACACGCTGTAATTCAAAATTTGTAATTCTTTTGCGAAGAAGCAGTTACAACCGCTACTGCTGTATAACGCGGGAGGGAGGTCGAAGTGCACAAGTTAGCAAGGAGGTATTGCAACTGATGTTTTCAAGACATCACTAAAAGTACACGCCTTGTCTCGTTCCGAAAGGACTGAATATAACTATTTGGGAGGCGCTCAATCGTGAATTATGCATTTGAGTTCAACGAAGGCGTGGAGCACCCAATTTTGGTTAGTTTGCAAATTGAATGCGAGTCATCCGATAATGAAGCCTGCTCTGGATCTGGATAGATAGAACAGTGGAGATTAACGAAATCTAAGGCCTACATTGCTATAAAGCGATACAGACCTCCTGTAATTCCAGGAAAGGATTGCTGGTTGATTATCTGTTCGAGCTATTAGCATAGGACTGTCCGTAAATATCGACCCAGTGCTTTCGATTTCGTTTGTCAGCTCCGGCTCGACGACCTGAGGAGAACTCTTCTATTCGCGTCTCTGAACCTCAGTCTGGGACTCTAATTCTAGGCCCCAAATTGCGTCATTGTGGAAGCAGTGGAACGACTGGGCGAAATCTAAAAGATATTAGAAACAGTCTCGGAAACGATCCACGATCTCTATTCTTAAAAGGGAGATCCTTGAACGTTGGCGAAGATATGAAAAACCCGTATGCCTAGTACCCATCAAGTTGGGATAGACAGCACACAAAGCGCGATCTGGTCCCTTCAACTACGAATTACAACATCACAAGAAGATCTTCTACAACTCGTATTGGACTCCTCCTACAACTATACCCGTCCGTCACGATTGGCAGGACGCAAGAGAGTGATGGATAGATGTTTGTTCCTTGAGGGAGGCGAGCTCCGCTGTTACAAGTTGTTGAAGTTTGGGAGGAGCGTCCTTCCAGATATATCTCGTGAAACAAGATATACTCAATATCTCCGTCACATACCTAGTATAGATCCCAGGACCGACATGGAGTTCCTTCTTCTAGGCTAAGCAATAGCTTAATTGCCTTCTCGGAGCGAGTAGCAAACAATTTCTTTGCGTTGCAATCACCCTAATACTCAGCTGCTCTCCATACCATCATGGGTGAAATTGCAGATGCCACCATCGATCGGTTCGCTACGCAAGTCAGCAACTCACAGCCCTGGTGGAGGCCTTTGCTAACTGCCGGATGTGAGAGGTTTTTGTAGATCGTGGTTTGATGCATATGCTACAACCATGGATGTGTTCCAAGTCGCAGTGGAAGCTGATTGTTTGGCGCCCACCGCTGTGCCACCTACGACACCTGCGACTCGCAATCCCTCTTCAGCAGATGCGCAACTCCCAGGGTGCACAGTAAATGGCACGTTGTGCGTTGGTCGTTTTGCGCGTGATAATTGTGGACATACGTGTTTGTTCTGTAGGTAGTACAGAGCTTACAAACGCTTTGGGGGAATACAAAAAGGCCTCCCAGCAAGTGCGAAAGACTCTATCTATTGTTCCAAACTCGACCCCAGAAACCAATCCTTCTACCTGTCATCTCGAGATAACTTACAGTTTCAGAACGCCAGTCTCCTGCTATGTCTCACATCGCTGTCAGCTCTATTCTACCCACCAAAGCCTACAACAACCTGATGATTGACCATAAGGCAAATGAGCGTGCAGAACTTCTTGATCTAAAGTACAAGCACCTCCCAGCGTTGTCCAAAATTCTCGCTGCTCATGAAGTCGCTGATTTTGTCGAGTTGCATCTTCTGCACCGTCACTTCTCCCTGCGTGAGGGCGAGGTTGTAGTGCACAAAACCCTTCGGATCCCTTCTCAGTATGATCGCGATATCGTCACGAGCGTTGATATCGCAAAGGTAATAAGCTGTTCCGAAACCATCAAAGCCTCTTTGGCCCCAATTTTGTGGATGTCTTCGTCCAATAGCAGCCTCGTCGCATATGAATACGGTCTTCTAGAATCTGCAAACCCGCCTAAACAATCAGTGGCCAGTATCTCGCTCAAAACATGGGACCTTTTCTCACACGACTTTTCTGCCTATGTACACTCCGAAAATATAGCTGATATTGTTTCTCTAAAAGACAAGAGTTACATGCAAGGAGGAGAGTATGTTGTGCCAGATATGCGAGTTGTATTCCGGGTGCCAATTGGGCCAATTACTCTTCAGCCAGGTAGTGGAATGCATGACTCTGGCTGGAAATTGAATGCCGCCATGCAACTAGAGCCAACTGATAGACATGTTACACAGACGCGGAAGACTGCCGGAGGAACTGTTGCCACATATCATAAAATAACGGAAGCTGGGATAGATACATTTGACCCGAAAGAGATTTCGCCTTGGTTCACTAATCCTATGTGGGCAGCCGCAAAGTCGGACGACTTCTGGGTTCCGAGTGGGATAGCAGATGTTACAGCTTGAACTTAGCACGAGGACGTGCGACTTGTTTATCAGATAACAGTTTGGAAAGAGGCTGATTGTTTCATGATGAGGCTGGATAAACCATTGGATAGTCGATATGATCTAAAGAAGAAACTCCTTTAGGATTTGTGTGAGATATAAAAGAGGTTGAGTGAAGTGACTCATGTCAAATTGTCGTGCACTCTTAGGCCAGCCACCAAGCCAAAGCAAAGTAAGATCTGAGAACCCAGAAACCTTGTCAAACGAGTAAAGGAATAGAAGTATACATATAGAGCATATTTGACCAACAACCAAGAATAATCAAATGACGCTCGCTACCCTGAATTTTGGCATTCTTTTTGAAGTGATGGAGAAAGGGGGCAGAATGTTAGCCTGAACGCCTTAGGAATCAATAGTATATATATAACTAGGGCTGGGCCAGCCTTCGAAGCTCGCGCCTGCCAACGAACCTCTGACTTTTATGTCACTACTTAATCTTTGGCTTTCTTGTGGGCACTCTCACTCTTGTCTGCATCCCTATAATCATGACTGAAGAACTCATGACGCAGGTTGAAGCCGCCTCCGCGCTTTTAGCTTATATTTTCTCTGGCGCTATCGGTTCTCCGAAAGGGAAAGGTGTAGGCTATTCGCTAATTCAAGCGACACCCTCTATATTCTCTTGGTCGGCCGCGTTGGAAGATTTTGATGAGCCTGCTACTTCCATCCATCGGTATCTGGTAAAAGTTGACCGGCGTTCAAAAGAGATTTCGCTTCCAGAGCCTATAGTTCTCTCCAAACCGGAGCTTGCAGAGGCAATTCTAGCAGCAACAGGCCAACACTTGGCCTCCTCAACGAGATTCACAGATGGTGCGCTGAGTGTCTCGTACAAGGTTATTGTTCAAGAGAGCCAAGACGTTGCATACGTTGTTCAGCTTCGCCATCATGGCCGTGTAGCATCTATGGATGCGCTTATGACCTTGATTTCGTGGACGACTGACTCTCGCATCTTGCCTGTGCCCCCGGTCTACCCAATACCAGGAGAGGGTAAACGGCAAGAGACCACAGGCATGGGCCGGCAAATCACCCGGCTAATACCAGGCGTCATGGCATCATCGGTATACCCTGGGCTCTCACACGAGAAGAAGCTCATCTTTGTGCGAAATATAGCTCTCGCATTCCAAGCTTGCTGGAGGATCCAGCTTCCAGAATATCTGATCGGCGAGCTTATCGCCGACACAATTGATGGCCGAGTTATCCTCAGGATTGGACCTGATCGACACAATGAGCTAGGCGGCCCATTCACTTCTGTACGCGAATACCTCCAAGCGCACATTAGATCGTCGCTTATTGCCCTCGAAAAGCAGCAAGGGATTCAAGAATATAAAGACCGGTTTCTGCATCGTATCAGGGATTTTGTCAGCAATCACCTGCACAAGATTCCCTTCATCGTCGAGCATATCCCAATCGTCGCTGTACACGCGGACATGGGCCCTCACAACATCATTGTGTCCAGCGAGACCGTTCCCGAGATACGAGCAGTCATTGACTGGGAATTTGTAGCCAGCGCACCTTATGCATCTCTTTACAGAATCATTGAGATGCTCTTCCGCGAGCCTGCTCCCAATGGGTTTGGTCCGGAGTATGAAGGTGCTGCTGAACTCCGCGAAGCTTTCTGGGCGACTATCCCTGACTGGAAGCATTGGGAGCAGAGCGCAACAACAAAAACGTTCTTGGAGTGGTTCAGGTTTGGCCTGTTCATGAAGCCTGAATGGCCGGGAGACTTACGCAAGGACGAAATAGAGGGATTTTGGCAGGAAAACATCCGGGTTGTTGAAGACATTTTAAACAAGTATTGTTAGCGGTCCATTACATGAGATATCGACGCTCGTTGGGAGATAAGGGATGTCCTTAATGCTATTCAAGTTGGTACTATTACTCTTGCTATTATTGCGGCTCTTGCTGATATGACTATTGCAGGTATGTTACGTTCGGCGTTTATTATCCTGCCGGGCATCGTGACAAATTTAATGTCATGGATATTTCTTTACCTCATGTGGAGCTTGGAAGCGAGGCAGAGAAGGGAGACCGAGCAGCAAACAAAATTTGATGAAAAGATAGGGTTGGAAAGTACAGTAGGAGTAAGTAGAAGTGCTACATGCCAATATCAAAGATGCAAGCACAGCAGTAAGTACCCGAATAGTGTAAACAACCAATCTCAATCCTGTATCTAACATAGCCTATCTCTGCAAATCCCTCCATATCCTGCTTGATTAGCGCGTCTTCAATCTTTATCAGCAACCTAAAACTCTAGTGTGGTTCGCTGCAAATATATCATTTATATGCTCATTGAGCCATTCCATCTCATTGCGAACAGAATAACCAAATTCTTCCACATCCTGCTCAGTGAGCTCGCTAGCTTGGCTCCTCCCTGACACAATCCATGGCGCGGAGCGAACAGGTATTTTCGACCGTAATGATACCAATGTGGGCTGGTCGATAGTGGTGGTGGAATTGCCTAATATATCTAAAATCCATCTTATCGCGAACAGAATACCCAAATTCCTCCACATCCTACTTAATAAGCTTGCTAGCTTGTATCCTCTCTGACACAAGCCATGGCGCGGAGCCAACAGGTATTTTAGTTCATAACGATGCCAATATGGTGTCTGTAGATCGGTCACGGTGGTGTGATTTATCCAAAGCATCCTAAAGAAAACCCGCGTCGAACTCTCGCCAAGGACTAGAAGCGGCGAAAAGGAGAATCGGCGAAAAGGATGTCTAGCAAAGGTCAACAAAGGATTTCTATTGGTGTTTCCAAGTATCTCCAGGGAGGCAAGAGCAAAGCCACCGACGCGAATATTGTTACCAACTGATCTCTTCCCGTCCATTCCATTCCATAAAATATGCTAAGCCGCACAATGTAGTGATTATCAACCAGATTTAAGGGATATGATCTAAAGATATCGGGTGCGTATTCGGCATAAGGAATTCGGCGTGATTCTTGCGATCTGAATGGATCGACTCGTTTCATTGGAGAGCAGAGGTGACATAGAGATTTGTGTACTTTGCTCAGTGGCGATTTTCTCACGAAGCTGTCGGCATGTTAATCCTCGCGTGAAGGGGTGAGAGAAAGTGTAAGCGTAGGGTTTCGATGGGAAGAATGTCTGTTGCTGTTGCCTTTGCTGTTGCTGTTGCTGTTGCTGTTGCTGTTGCTGTTGCTGTTG
>MU007177.1:0-22508 GCA_010583015.1 Tothia fuscella
TTTTCCTCCTAATTTTAGCGTGGGTCAAAGGTGGGGTTGGGTTATAGCTAGGGTCAAGACTCTACAACTAATTTAGACCTTTTATTACTACTAAGTTCTCCTCTAGAAGTAGTTGAATTATCTAGATCTAATAAACGATTCTTAGAATCGCTACACGAGTATCCCGCTATCGTCTCGCTAGTGCGGCGCTATACGGACCGTATAGTACGTATAGACGAAACTTAAAATACTACAATAGCTATTATAGCTTAGTAACTAGCTGAGAAAGATAAGCTCCTTAAGAAGCGAAAGAAGGCTAAAATAGAGAAGAGAGTCTTATTAGAAGGTGTTTCTATCTATACGACTCCGGATACCCTATATATCGCACGCGAGGCGGAAGCGGCGACCGCGGCGCGAAAGTAAACCAAGCGCTAACGAAAGGAAAAAATACTAGAAATTAAGACGGAGGTAGAAGATAAGGATTTAGACGATTTATTTAATATATTTAATTTAGAGCTAGCGACGTGTAGGCGTCGCGTAGTACTCTTGTATATACTAATCTAATTTTCGTAGTATATTATTGGGATTAGTATATTGTTGGGGTCAAGACTCTATAGACTCTTCTAGTAAATTCTCTACTTATAATCGCTATACTAACTATATACTAAAATTAAACGCCTATCTTAAGGTAAGTCTAACCTTAGGTATTCTCGACTATTTTAATTCTATTAGATTAATACTAGAGAGAGCTCTATATATAAAATAGATTACTCTATACTCTTAGACGGTCTTAAAGTTTATAGGGTGTTACGGTGATTTCCTAGTTCCTATACTAGTTAATTATCACGTGACTAGGTTACGGCCTTGGTGCCTGAGGCTCGATGCCGGTATATAGTTTGACGGAGGCTTTGATTACTTTCAAACCTCGTCTTAGTTTCTCAAGTTACAATAAGAGGATTCGAGCTTATCCGTTGTGCTTCGCCTATCGAATATTCCAATCGTGACATAAACTAAGACCTACCCTACTGCCGGAGACGGCCACGACAAAAATATCGCAACCTTAGACTTGCCTGCGGAGGGAGTACTATTGTATTGATTTAGCAGACCAGCGGAGACTTACCTAGAGGAGTGCTTTAGCAGGGTCGCGAGGAGAAAGCTCGAGAAGGAGCAGGACGAACCTTTTATATGACCGCAAACCAATAATCCAGTAACCAGCCTGAAGCGGCGTCGCATTTAGCGATAGCCTACTTGCAAGGGCGTACGACCGTAGCTACGTAGAAGTAGAACTACGAGCCTTACTTATTTAGACGGAGAGTAAGAAGAGGATTGCTTAGTATAACCAGCCACCGCGATCTTCTGGCTGCTGTACTAGCGTATATCCTACGATATAGATACCCAGATTTCGATTTATCGCGACACTGAACATTCAACCAACGCTAGAGCGTTCTAGAGGAGATTCGAAGCCTCTAACACCTTTTACCAACCCCGCACCCACTTACAAACGAATATTCAAGTGGGCGGAGCAAATTTGCGAAATTGACGCGTCACTCGGTAGCCAACAGCAAAAACGCGTTGCGACCTAAGCAAACAACCTCAACAATTCGCAAACCATCAAAAAATTCAACTACGATCATTAACACTTGCAAATATAATAAACGGATCGATTACCCAGCGCCTCGGCGAGCTCCTAGGTCGCAACCCACAAACTGAGGATATCGATAAATGTCGTCCTAATGTCGCCAGCTACAAAGTACTTTCCAATATCGAACTGATTCAAGAGTTCGTATATCGCTAGGCCGATCGCAAATCTAAGTACAATACATCGCCTCAAGCCCTGATTCCGGGAGAAGGCGTAGAAGATATCACCGCAGGGAAGCTTGAAGTATTAATCAAGCATCACGTCGATATATAATAGATACCCGCTCTTACGGAACTTATCTTCCAACACTTCCTTAAGACCGATGCCATCCAGGATGTCGCCTTTGATCTTAACTCGATTATGCACGCAATTCGCGTAGACAACCGTCTCCGGGTACAGCAAATAGCTACCCGTGACTCTCGAATCAAGGAATTCAAGGAAGAGATCGAGACGTTGAAAGTGGAAGCACTTATCCGTCAATAAGAGAGTATCACCGAACAATAGAAGTCTATCGACCTTCAGCAGAAGCTTCTCACCTTACAGCAAGCTTCCTCACCCGCCGCTCTTCAGAATGCGACCATGCTTGGTAATACCACCTTTGGCGGTTCTAACTCTAGTAAAGGTCGCCGCATCAAGGATCCTCCATAGTTCACTGGTGACGAGGATCGCAATCCTAAATGCCCACGATTCGATACCTAGATCGCTTAGGTAGAACAACAACTCACCAGTGAAACCGACTTCCTAGATGAGAGTCGTGCAGTGAGTTGGTTGCAAGGCCTCCTTTCTGGTGACGCTGTAGAAGCGCTCCATTCCTATGTGCATTATCAGGATGGAATCATCACCAGCTCCAACGATGTAATCGAATGGCTTAAGGCCACATACGTCGACCCACTCGCTAATGTCAAGGCGCAAAAAGAATTCCATAACCTAAAGATGTATACTGGCCAAGACATCTTACAATTCAGTCAAGACTTTAGTCGTCTGGCTGCCAAAGCCAAGATTAGCAAGGATACTTGGAAGGGCCAATTCCGAGATCGTGTACTTACTAATATCCAGCCCTTGATTACACTACAGGTTATCGACCCAGCAGTGTCATTCTACCAACTTACCCGCCTTGCGCAACACCTTGACGAGTCCCTTAAGCCTGGACGTCAAGCACGCCGAGTTCAGAACCAACAACAGCTTGGCCCACCTCGTCGTATGGGTTTGATTACCAACGCGCTACGCACAGCATTCAACACTCCTACCACTTCGCGTGCAGTAGTCCCATTCGTTCAACAGAATACTGCGCCTATGACGCCATCACCCGCTCCACGAACACCAGCACTATTCCGTACTGCTGCGCCTAGGGACAAGACCCGCGACAAGTGCAACGACTGCGGACAATTTAGACATTGGAAAGGGGAAGATGCCTGCCCTATAAAGGGTCGCATCCAAGAACTAACGTTAGAGGAAGAAGAGGCCGCCTACGGTTAAGAAGGACCTTCTAACGAAGATAACTTGTAGGATTACTCTGCATATAGAGAAGAGGAGACTGAGGACTCCCAACCTCCAATCCCTTTAAACTCCTAGACCCCTCGCGCTGTCACGCGAAGGGGGCACTATATCAGATACAGTGCAGAGTGCAATCCTTAAATAGTTAGATCGACAAGCGTATCGTCTTCGGAGGTCCCTCCTTCGCGTTCACATACAAGATCTACTTCCATGGGGTTGCAATTGTAGTGAGCATTCTCATCGACACAGGTGCCTCCGTGTACGCCGTTCTGAATACACGCACCGCCAAACTCATCCACCAACGCATCCCAAGTTGCAAGCGGATCGCGCTGCCGGAGCCATACGAAAGCACAGGCTACTCCGGCGGAGAACGACAGAAAATTGGATACGCTACCGTCGCTAACCTTGAGGTCGACGGTAGACATAAATAGGCAGTTCCATTCCTAGAAGCAACTCTAGGTCATCATGATGCTATCCTTGGAAAGCATTGGTTAGCACAGAACGGCATCCTCGCAGATGTCGCCAATAGACAATTGATTTGGCCCGCGCGTCGCCCGCCAAATCCTCCTTAGCAAAAGGTTCTCACTCTCGCTGACCTAACGCCAAACTTACCGCAGAAAGCGTCATGGTAGGCAGATATCAAGAAGCGAGACATGGCCATGTATTACGAAGACAAGCGCCTGAGATATCTACGCAAGAGCGACAGCAAAGCAAATATTGCTAGCGTTAAGGAAGGCTACTTCATGGATGTAATTGCTCCATATAATTTGCAATCACATAACCACATCGCCGCCATCACGCCGAGCGACGATGCCTATAAGGAAGCAATTATCGCAGACCTTCAAAAGTATCTTGAAGAGCCCGAAGACGAAGAGCGCCAGCACATTAAAGATGTGGTGCCCACGGTTGCCAGCAGGGTTCTGCCATTTTGGACACTAAAGCTCGGCAAGTAATCATGGAACATGAATTCAAAGTCCAATATCGACAAGATGGGTAGGAACTTCCGCGATAATCTCGCGCTTCCGCCGTCACGAGTTCGCGCCTCCATCAAAGCAATGTCGCAGGGCCTTAATATCTGCATGATCGGTGCCGCTCTATTGCGTACTCTCCTTAAGGACAAAGAAAACATTGTCTGCACGATATCGATCTACAAGATCGATCGCCGGCGCGAAACCCTCATCCAACAAGTACAAACCCAAGAGCGCGATGCCCTTGGTCCTGGCTTGCCAGATGACGAGGACCTAGAGACCCAAGAGCTTATACACGCCAAGCTGCCGGGATATCTGAAAGATATGGTCGACGTGTTCTCTAAGGTGAATAGCAATCGACTGCTAGCGCATGCAATTCACGATCACAAGATTGTGCTGACAGACGACGCCTCATCGATTGGTCCACCACTATTGTATAACATGTCGTTGGAACAACTCGATGCCCTTAAAGCATATCTAACGGAGAAGATTATTTCCGGCTTCATTGAAACTAGCAATAGCCCGTGGGGATCCCCGGTTATTTGTGTAAAGAAGCCTGGAGGGGGGTGGAGGATATGCATTGACTACCGCCGTCTTAATACGATCACCAAAAAAGACATATACCCGCTTCCACTAATCACTGAGACGCTCGCGCGCCTATCCAGCGCCAAGTTCTTTACCAAGTTGGATATTCGCCAGGCCTTCCATCGCATCAGAGTGCATCCAGACTCTAAGGAACTCACGACCTTTCGCACAAGATTTGGTTCGTTCAAGTGCAAAGTGCTCCCATTTGGCCTTTGCAACGGCCCTGCCACCTATCAACGTTATATGAACAAGATCTTGTTCGATTGCCTTGACGTCTTTGCTACAGCATATGCGGATGATATCCTTATCTACTCTAATAATGAACTTACTTATCAGGCTCATGTTCGTACAGTGCTGCAGAGGCTGCGAGAAAACGGGTTACAGGCCGATATCAAGAAGTCGGAATTCAGTGTCAAGACCGTCAAATACCTTGGCTTTATTGTCAGCACTTTAGGTATTCGCATCGACCCAGAAAAGGTCGCCGTCGTTGAACACTAGAAGATCCTAAAGCGCGTTCAAGACTTACAAGCATATCTCGGATTCTGTAATTACCATCGTCATTTTATTCGTAATTTCGGAGCGATGGCCAGACCTTTGAACCTCTTGCTCAAAAAGAACGCTCAATAGTATTAGAGCGACGCCTGCCAAGACGTATTCGAAAAGCTACGCGATGCTCTTATTAGTTCACCTGTTCTCGTATTGTATGATCTAGAACTCGAGACTAGGATAGAGACTGATGCTTCTGACCACACCTGCGCTGGCTACTTAGCACAGAAGGGTCATGACAATCAATAGCACCCCATCGCGTACTACTCCAAGACTATGAACTCTGCGGAGATGAACTACTAGATTCATGACAAAGAGATGCTTGCAATCGCCGAAGGACTCAAGCACTGGCGCTACCTATTGATTAGCCTTAAGAAGTTATTTACTGTTGTTACTAACTACCGTGCGCTTGAATACTTCACCACCAAGCGTCTCCTCAACGCGAGACAGTCTCGCTGGGCAGATCTGATGTCGGAATTCGATATGACTATTGTATATCGACCTAGTAAGGAGAACATCTGTGCCGACGCTTTATCACGTAAAGCCGAAGATTTCACGACTTAGAAAGCGATTTAAGTCGCTTCGCGCACTCAGACCCTTATTCAGCAAGACCTCGTCGGTGGCGAAGATGATTCACTACTTATTCAGCATTTTACAGAGATCTCAGCTATTCAGCCCATCGCCTCAGAGGACGACCTTATCGATCGATTGCGCAAAGTTAATCAAGAATCGCCTACCTTACAGGAAAAGCGCGATTTAGCAAAGGATCCTGGTAACCATTGGTCTATCGACCATGACGGGTTACTCCTCTAGAGAGGACGCCTGGAAGTCCCAGACGTGGATCACATACGAACACGCTTAATCTAATACATCCACGATATGCCAACCACAGCGCATCCTGGTATTGGTAAGATGAAGGGAATAACCATGCAATACTACCACTGGGTGGGCATGACCAATGATGTAGAACGGTACGTTCAGAACTGCCGCATCTGTCGACGCAATACAGTCCCTCATGACAAGAAGCCGGGACTGTTACAGCCATTACCTATTCCGGAACGGCCATGGAAGGACATTAGCATGGACTTCCTTGATTTGCCCAAGGATGCGAAAGGATACGATGTAGTGTTCGTACTTATCGACCGCCTTAGCAAGCGAGCATACTCCTTGCCGTGTTATCGAACAGCGACTGCTCATAACGCAGCCCTTCTGTACCTTAGGTATATGTAGAGAGACAAGGGTCCTCTAGAGACAATCGTTTGCGACCGTGGTCCGCAGTTTATCTCCGCCTTTACCGACGAGATATCAAAGTTGGTTGGATTCAGGATCAAACTGTCAACTGCCTACCACCCACAGACCGATGGCAATACCGAGATCTACAATCAAGCATTACTCAACCGTCTGAAGCCATTTGTCAACCACTTTCAGGACGATTGGTCAGATCTGTTGCCTATTATAGATTATGCTCATGCTACTCTGCCGCATGATTCATTAGGCATGTCGCCCTTTGAATTCGAAAACGGCTACCCAGCTAGCACCCACTGGAACTGGGAGAAGCGCACTACCAACTTCGAGAATCTGCACGACAAACTCAATCGCACTACGGCTCAAGTATTCGCCAAACGCGCGCACGGCGCGTGGGTCATAGCTAGGGAGAATATACAGAAGGCTCAGGAGCGCCAAACCACCCAGGCCAATAAGAAACGTCGCACACCAGACTTCGACGTTGGTGACTATATCTATATGACCAAGCGAGGATAGCGAACTGATCGTCCTTCTGATAAGTTAGACTTCCCTGTTGCAGGCCCCTGGCCAATTATCGAAAAGGTTGGACATAGCTACAAAGTCTAACTGCCAGCAACATTCAAGATGTACCCGGTCTTCCACGCAGACCGTTTGCGCAAAGCTGCTATAAATCCACTACTAGGTCAAGAGCTTGCAGAGGATCCACCCACAGAGGTCAACGGCGAGGTTGAATATGAAGTTCAACACGTTATCGCCTTAAAGATATACTAAGGCAAGCTTAAGTATCAAGTCAAATGGATTGGCTGGGACGACGACCTAGAATGGTACCCAGCATCGAATTTTAAGAACTCGCTAACCGTTCTAAAGCGCTTCCATAATCAACACCCTACTGCTTCAGGTCCGCCAATGAGACTGATACAATGGAGAGAAGCCGCTGAGGAGGATCGATTCGATAAAACACACAACGATGACGACAAGCCAGCCGGTAACACGACCACGACTAGGTCAAGAAGGGGCCGGAATCATTAAATAAGGTTATTCTGTTTGTTTTGAGCGTTTGCAGCGATTTTCAGCATAAGGGCATGCTACTGTTCTTCTAAGGGGGGGGTAATGTCACGGTGATTTCCCAGTTCCTATACTGGTTAATCATCACGTGACTAGGTTACGGCCTTGGTGCCTGAGGCTCGATGCCGGTATATAGTTTGACGGAGGCTTTAATTACTTTCAAACCTCGTCTTAGTTTCTCAAGTCACAACAAGAGGATTCGAGCTTATCCGTTGTACTTCGCCTATCGAATATTCCAATCGTGACATAGGGTCGCTATTACCTCTATAGAGAAAACTACTACTACTACTAAGGTTTAAGACTTTACTAGCCTTCTTAAGAGTCGATTTAATAAGTAAGTTCTAGTCGCGTTAATTTTAGGGCGTTCTAACCTAATCTTTAGTAATAGTCCTCTTACTACTTAGTTCTACTACTATAATAGTAAGAATAATATAAATAGTAAGTCTCTAGTCTATAAGGCTACGAAGAACTCTAAGTCGAAGAAGTATAGTTCTAACTATAGAAGCGAGAGCGAGTCTTATATCCTATCTAAGAAGGTATAAAACTAGATAGACTATTCTAGACCGTTTCTACCTAGGCTAGAGTATTAACCCTACTAATAACTTAACCCTACTAATAACCTACTAAAATCCTCCGAAACGTATACTAGATACGTTATTAATACAATATCTATACAATTATTAAAAAAAAAAAAGCTAGATTATAAAATTCAACTAGTAAAGGCTAAATATATACTAAAAAATAAAGACTTTAAGTCTACCCGAGCTACTATAGCCTTCTTTAAAGTTAATCTATAAATACTATAATATAGACTTAACAGAGGCTTAACGAAGTCTATAAGCTAGGAAATATATTAAATCCTTACTAACGCGGAAGAAGATACCCTCGTTTAATATATTAAGTAATATATAATTACTAGAGCCTATATTACTAACTCGTTACTAATTAAGCTTACGTTATAGCTATAAGCTATACGTATTACGACCGCGTCTTACCTTACCTCTCCTATTTCTTAACTTAATAGTATTAATACAAAATAGATTTAACGCTTTTAAAAATAGTATTCTAAAATAGGTAGAATATAGACTTATTAGCTTAAGTATACGCGTATAGAGGGAGTATTATATAAGTATATAAAACGCTAGTTTAATATAGTTAGAGAGATACTTAATAAGTATTACTATAACCCTTCGAATATATATAATATAGATAAATCTAGATTTAGTATTAGCGAGGAGTAGGCGATAAATATACTTGTATATCTCGACTATACTTAGAAGTATAAGGTAGTTGGAGGTAAATAGAAATAGGTATAAGGAATATATACTAAACTAAGTATTTAGAATACTAGAGAGCTAGTATTCTAGTTACCTTTTTAGGTAAGATAGTAAATTGGTTATTAGCTTAGCCGTTCGTTATTACAAAATAGGAGGGTCTACTAGTCTATTTAAAGGTCTACTTTCTTAACTCTTAGCCCTCCTATTCTCCTTCCTTAATAAAGAACGTACTATATACTTAAAGCGAATATAGATACTTTATAGGTTAATAGATATTATAGTAGTTTAGAATAGGTTAGCTACTACTTTAACTAGCTTATTAAATATTTAACCGCGGAAGCTATAGTAAGCTCGTAGGTAAGAAGATAGCCCGCCTACTATTATTAAGAGAAGAAACTCTTAGACGAGAACTACAACCTTATAGATAAAAGCTACGCCTATTTACCGAGTAACCAACAAAAAAAAAAAAAAGAGAGGGGGAGAAGAAGAAGGAGGGAGGGTAATATTAGGAGCTATTACCCGAGCTAATAGAAGTCCGTACTAAAGATATAGATACTATTAAGGAATATATATACCCTATAGATTCTCTAGAGTTTCCCTTCTCTTTAGCTAACTTAGTTAATTTAACTATAACGTTTAAAGTATATACTTACACGTTCTATAATATTTAATAGTATACTTTATATACTTTACTTCTTAGTCTTATACTTTATATCTTAGCTAATTATATAACCTAGTACCCTAGCCTCTCTCTAGAATCTAATACTTCTATATAGTTAAGCTACTTTTCTAATTCTTCTATTACTATACCTTCTCCTACTATATTATTCTATCCTATTATTTTATTATAATTATTCTCCTAGTTATTATAGATAGAAGAAAAAGAGATAAAGCTATATAGAAGATTAGTAAGATTAAAGATATAGAAAGTAAAGTATAGTTCTATATACCTACTAGAGTAATAGCTTGAATTAATATAAATAAGGCTATAGAGATATTTAAAGAGACTAAAGTAGGCTATAAAATATAGAAAAAAAGAAATAAATAATATTAGAAGTAGGATTAGGTAATATTAGTAGCTTAAAGAAAGTCGGAGAAGACTATTATAGTAAAGAAGAAGAAGTAGAAACTTTAGAAGGCTAAGAATATAAAATTAGCTAACGCGTAACTAAAAAAAAACTTATAATTAGTAATACTAAAGCTAAAAATAAAAGCTTTAGCTTTAAAGCCTTAGAAAATAATAATTATAGTAGTAGAATCTAATATAGAGTTTAAGGAGGCTATATCTAAGAGAATCTAGTTACTTTAGCTAAAGTATACTATTAATCTACTATAGTACCTATAGGTAATAATCTTTCTTAAGGCGAATAAATATATATTAAAGTATTTAGAATAAAATTTTAGGCTAATTTTATTAAGTAGTTATAGAGTAATTAATCTTTGAAGTTAATAATAGTTTTTTAAAAGTTCGAGGAAGGTGGAGGCACGTGCACGCTGCAGTGAGCTCTTCTAGCGGGCCGCCTGAACCGAGATCAGCCGAGATTGGGCCGACTGTTATTTTGGCTTATAAGCTGCAATCTTCCCCACAAAGACACCGCTCTCAAGTCACTTCATCCCTCATCCCTATCTTCATCCAATAGGAGTTCGTCAGGAAGTACACGGTGTGAGTAAACTCTCCAGGCAGCAGAATTCACCTCTTCCTGGCGCCGATCCTTTTTGAGCTCTTTGGTCAGGATGTATTCTAGTAAATTTTGCGTTTGGATTGTCCCTACTCCGGGTTGAGTTCGATCTACATCGAGCAAAATCCTGCAATTCATTCCTAGTAGAAACATGGTTTCCAACTTCTGGAATCCATGGCATGCTATAAAAAGATGGACAGTATGAGTGAGTCACTTTTCGAAGTCATGGATCCCAGGAACAACCTACGTCGTCAGGTACAGGTGCATGCGACATCGCGCATGCAGGTCAATACCGTTTGCCGCTTAGCCGCAATCTTGAAGAAGGAGGCTTGTCTGATAACTTCGAGATCTCGTTGTGCAAAAGGCTTATGTCTTGTTCTCGCTGAATTATAACGAGAGTTGTATTTTCAGGTACCTATTATTGGTGCTGTAATCTTAGGGAGGCCGGATCGACTATTCCATTCCTCCCTATTCCTTACCCATCTCACAAATATCCAATTCTTTCGCTGTTCGGCGTCGCACCTTGGACACCGCGAAGCTTTTCAGCATATGGTATTTTCTCATTCTCCATCATTGAGTGGAGACTACTTCGAGGTGCTTTCTGCCAGGTCCCGATCACGGTCCGCCTAGATCTTCCCGCTCCATCTCGGCCCAAGTACACCCCCGCACTAAGATTTCAAATCTACTTGTGGCCTAAATTGGTCATTTTTCTTTTGAGAAGGATTTGCTACACTGACAAAGTCGTCACAATGGCGGATAAGAAGGAGAAATTTGATCTCCACGACGAATATCGTTCTTCATTCGAAATCAGTCCGACCTCAGGCTCTTTTGGAAAAGACACACCCTCCGATCCAGGCTCACCCACTTTCAAATCCACAGAAGGCCGTGTAAACGTCAAACAAGCGGAAACCGAGTTCGAGGAGTTGAATCGAGAATTCAAGGAGACCTTAACTTTGCATCGCTCTCGCACAAAAGAGCATGTACCAGCAGATCTTGAAAAAGGAGCCTATGGCGGAAGTGAAGATGGCAGCTCCACACCCTTCGATCTCGAGACCACATTACGAGGAGATAGAGCCGCAGCCGAAGGAGCGGGTATCAAGCTGAAGGAGATTGGTGTTCTTTGGGAAGATCTAACTGTGCGAGGTGTGGGTGGCACGAAGAACTATGTCAAAACTTTTCCCATGGCTTTCGTGTCTTTTTTCAATATGTACGAAACTCTCCGCAGCTTATTTGGTATTGTGAGTAAGCACAGAGAAGTCGATATACTCAAATCATTTCGGGGATTACTCAAGCCAGGTGAAATGGTTCTGGTGCTGGGAAGACCAGGAAGCGGATGTACCACTTTTCTCAAAGTCATCAGCAATCAAAGGTACGGCTACACCGGTATCACGGGTGATGTCTTGTATGGGCCATTCATAGCTGAGACGTTCTCGAAAAAGTATCGTGGGGAAGCTGTTTACAATGCAGAAGATGAGTCTAACACTATGTACGCCACATTATCAGTCGGACAAACCCTGGCTTTTGCTCTTGATACCAAAGTGCCAGGAGCAAGACCAGTGGGACTTTCGAGGCAACATTTCAAAGAGCGTGTTATCAATACTTTGCTCAAGATGTTCAACATTGAGGTGAATTGCTTTCGTTTTTGACCAAGTGCACGGGCTAATATTTCATAGCATACAAAAGACACCATGGTTGGAGGGCCATTCATTCGAGGCATCTCGGGTGGCGAGCGGAAACGAGTCTCCATTGCTGAGATGATGGTAACCAACGCTTCCGTCTGCGCATGGGACAATCCGACTCGAGGCCTTGACGCGTCCACTGCTGCAGACTACGTCCGATCGATACGAGTTCTTTGCGACATCCACAAAACCAGCACATTCGTAGCTGGATACCAAGTCCCAGAAAGCATATACAACCTCTTCGATAAAGTGATGGTGATTGATCAAGGTCGCCAGGTCTACTTCGGCCCTCCACATGAAGCGAGACCATACTTTGAAGGTCTTGGATACAAGCAGATGCCTCGTCAAACAACTGCAGACTACCTCACAGCATGCACAGACCCTTACGAACGCGAATGTCAAATCGGTGTGGATTCAAAAAATGTGCCAAACACACCTGACGAGCTTGCCGAAGCATTCAATCGTTCAACATACGCCGCGAAACTTACAGCAGACATGAACAATTACCGCCGAAGAACGCTAGAACAGGGAGTTCACGAAGATTTCCTCCTTGCTATCAAGCAGTCTAAGCACCAAACCTCCAGCCGAAATGTCTACTCCATTCCATTTTACCTCCAAGTGTGGTTACTAATGAAGAGGCAATCTGCACTGAAATGGCAGGATAAATTCTCGCTCGCTGTGGGATGGATTACTTGTATGCTTGTGGCTATGTTGCTGAGTACGCTTTGGGTTGATCTACCGACGACTAGTGCTGCGGCGTTTACAAGAGGTGGTGTCATTTTCATTTCATTTCTGTTCAATGGGTGTGTATGTTTTCTGACCTTTTAAAGTCATTATTAACCTATATGTAGATTTCAAGCATTCGGTGAGTTGGTTGGAGCAATGTTGGGTCGTCCAATCCTTAACAAGCATCGATCGTATACGTTTTACAAACCTTCGGCTCTTTGGATCGCGCAAATTGGGGTGGATGTTATGTTTCAAAGTGAGTGACTTGAACATATTTGTCAATTCTCTAGGAATATTTCTGACCATATTTGAACCTCCAGCTTGCGTCATTTTAGCATTTTCGATCATGGTGTACTTCTCAACTGGATTGGTGCGAACACCCGGAGCTTTTTTCTCATTCGTTCTTACAATTATCACTGGCTACGTATGCATGACTTTACTTTTCAGGACCGTCGGGATTCTTTCGCCTGATTTTGATGTCGCGATTAGGTATGTCAGATTTGTTCTACTTTTGTTCGCAATCCCTATGCTGACAACGCGCAGAGCAGCTTCCGTCATCATTGCATGCCTGGTGCTTACCTCCGGCTACCCAATTCAATATCATAACCAAAAAGTATGGATTCGGTGGTTATTCTGGGTGAACCCAGTAGGCCTCGGCTTTTCGTCTCTCATGATCAACGAATTCAGCAGACTGAACTTCACCTGCGAGGATCATTCCCTGATCCCCTATGGTCCTGGATATAACGACATCAACCATCAAGTCTGCACGCTTCTCGGTAGCATTCCCGGAAATCCAGTAATTGAAGGCAGGAATTACTTGAGAGAAACATTCGGCTACGAACCAAGAGATCAATGGTTTCACTGGGGATTGATCGCTGCGCTTATTGCTATATTCCTTATTGCAAATTTGGTGCTTGGAGAGTATTTGAACTGGGGTGCTGGAGGAAGGACTGTCACGCACTACGTCAAGGAAGACAACGAAAGGAGGGGTTTGAACGAGAAGCTGCAGGAGAGAAAGGAGCTTTACCGCGGAAACCGTCATGACAGAACAGATCTGGTTGGGATCAGCCGAACTGCCAAGTCGGCTCTCACATGGGAGGCGATCGACTACGATGTCAAAGTTTCCACTGGAAACAAGAGAATTCTCAACAATGTGTATGGTTATGTCAAACCAGGCGAGCTGACCGCATTGATGGGAGCTTCAGGCGCCGGGAAAACAACACTGCTCGATGTTTTGGCAGCACGCAAAAATGTTGGCGTAGTGTATGGCGAGATCCTAGTTGATGGCTCTAAACCAGGTGTCGCATTCCAACGAGGTACCTCTTACGCTGAACAGCAAGATGTCCACGAACCCGCCCAAACGGTTCGAGAAGCTTTCCGATTTTCAGCAGATTTACGACAACCATATGAAACCCCACTGGAAGAGAAGTATGCGTACGTGGAAGAGGTGATATCATTGCTGGAGCTTGAAGATGTGGCCGATGCTATTATTGGTAGTCCGGAATCCGGTCTACCGCCAAATCAACGAAAACTCATTACTATTGGTGTGGAGTTAGCGGCCAGACCTGAGTTGCTGTTTTTTCTTGACGAACCGACCAGTGGATTAGATAGCCAGAGTGCATGGAACATTGCGAGGCTGTTGCGAAAATTGACTGCGGCGGGTCAGGCTATCCTCTGCACAATTCATCAGCCGAATAGTGCGCTGTTCCAGCAATTCGATCGGCTCTTACTGCTCCAACGAGGTGGAGAGTGCGTTTACTTTGGCGATATTGGCGAAGATGCATCTACAATACGCGACTACTTCCGATGGAATGGCGCAGTATGTCCTCCACGTGCAAACGTTGCAGAATGGATGCTTGATGCTATTGGAGCTGGGTTGACGAGACAGCTCGGAACAAGGGACTGGGGAGAAATTTGGGCTGAATCGCCAGAGTTCGTCCAGGTCAAGAACACCATTATACGTCTGAAAAGTGAAGCCACTTCCTCGAAAAGCCAAGAGAAGCAGACGGAATATGCCACTCCAACTTGGCATCAGATCAAGCATGTGGTGAAACGACAGAGTGTTTCCTTCTGGAGGACGCCAAACTATGGATTCACGCGCCTGTTCAACCATGTCGTCCATGCTCTGATTGTCGGACTTGTGTTTATTAACCTGGACGACTCCCGTGCTTCACTACAAAATCGGGTCTTCCTCATCTTCCAGGTCACGGTGTTGCCTGCCCTTATTCTCGCCCAAGTACAGCCCAAATACGCCATAGCTCGTGCAATCAGCTATCGTGAAGAAGCAGCAAAAGCATACCAGCGCATTCCTTTCGCACTGTCAATGGCATTGGCAGAGGTTCCATACAGTCTCATTTGCGCCGTCGCTTTCTTCTTACTCATTCACTACCTCCCCGGTCTTCAGAACGCACCAAGTCGTGCAGGCTACCAATTCCTCGTCGTTCTTGTGGTCGAATTCTTCGCCGTTCTCCTTGGCCAAATGATCGCAGCGCTCACTCCATCTCCCAAAATCTCATCACTGCTCAATCCACCCATCATCATTACCATGGCTCTTTTCTCAGGAGTCACAGTACCCGCACCACAGATGCCTCTTTTTTGGCGTTCGTGGCTTTTTGAAATTGACCCTTTTGCTAGACTGGTTGGTGGTTTCATGGTTTCCGAATTAGAAGGACGAACGATAAGATGCAGGATTTCGGAATTACAACGGTTTGTTTCTCCTTTGAATCAGACTTGTGGAGAGTATATGAATGCTTTTTTCGAGAGTGGTGGCCCGGGATATCTCGTCGATAGTTCGACAAGCAACTGCGAGTATTGTGCGTATAAAAGTGGGCGACAGTTTTATGAGCCGCTTTCTTATAGGTTTGATAAGAGGTGGGAGGATTTGGGGAGGTTGGCTGTTTATGTTGGGAGCTCGTTGATTATACTTCTTGTTGCTGTAAGATGTTGCTGCTATATATTATGATGAAGTCTTTGCTAATCCTATTTGTTGTAGGCTCGGTATATCAATTATAATAAACGTTAGGAAGCAATATCGTTGTGAGAGGGACTTACTTTCAGGAAGCATTGGAAGTATAGAGCTACACAGATTCAACACAGCAAATTAGATTTGAGATCAGTAACTATGGTGCCTTCACCGTGTCATTCATTGGGTCGTCTCCTTTGTTCTGCCTGATCTTGCCATTGCGCTGGGTGCCAATTTCTCATGGAGTTGGAGTGAAAGACCTTTAATACATCTAATTTGTGCAGAATTACAGATGGGAGGAGCTTTTTGGAAGTCACAAAGCCTCTAGACTCGATTCTCGCTCCCTTCCATTGAAATAAGAAGAGAAAATAGCCTAGTATGTAAATAAATATACCAAAGAGGTTGGTAGCATATTGGGCAAATTGTGCGCAAGCAACGTCGCATGTGAGAGACATGGCAAAAAGGCCATATCAGCAAGTGCCTTGCTTTTCCAGAACTAAATTCCGATCCTGTACATATCAGTCCAATTGCGCCGGCGGGGCTGAATTGTTCTTGGCATTACTTATGTACCAAGTCGGGTTGCCCCCCTCACAAATTAGTTCCAACTCCTAGCCTCATCATGCAATCTCGTCTCGCATGTCTCTAATTCCAGCTACGAGATTTAAAGATTGCCTCCTATCTCTAGAATTGTTTTCAATCCCTAATTAGAGCTCCAGACTCCAAATTCTGCTATGTATCCAACTCTAGTTGTCAGGCCTCTAGCAGTTTACTATACACCACTAAGCCAAAAGACGCGATATCTAAGCATAGCTTGGAAATCGTAGTAAACAATCTATATTCTTGGGCAACCTTAACACTAGTCGGGCCGAACTAGCATGGAATACTTCTATACAGTCTGCCCTTGCAAATGTAAAGGACGATGATACAACAACAAACTATTGGGGAAAAGCAATTGGGTTTTTATGTGGAGTGATTTCAGCTTTGAAGCTAGTAGATAATTGCGTGTTATCGCCTACAATGGCCTCCTTGATGCGGTAGTTCCAACGTGCTTCTGAGAGAAGTGCCCAGGAGCAAGCCACGACATGGGTTTTTACAACGATTTCCTCGCAGCAGAAGAAATGGTGCGGGTAAAACGCATCGTGGAAATGAAAGGGTGTGGTCAGCTCTCGTCACCACTTGGAATGCCTAAGGCCCCAAGGCTACTTTGTCACAATGCCAAGCCCTTGCAGGGTTGCTCCTCGCGACCAATGCCAAGGCTTCTCGATCGAGTCTCCGAAGCATCTCATCTCATCTTTTTTGCTTCGCCCATACGCTTTTCACTCTTTGCCGTATACAATCACCATTCCCTTTCAGTAGAAATCTCTTGCTTGCACGCTCATATTCACTCATTCGTCATTTCAACACGATTCTCTGCTCGACTACAACCATCCTCACATCGGCCACTAAATGGTCGTTGAATCCACATCATCCGAAGCTTATATTAGCGAGGACATCTCCAGATACGCGGCCAAGCCTGGCAGTTATGATAGATTATCCGCATTCCAAATATCCAAATTCGTCAATCGCCATAAATCTACTACAAAGGACGAATGCAATCGCGTGGCCGCCGATATCTTGAAGAACCCTGTCTCTCCTACACTAATACAAGGTGCTACGAGCTACACTGTAGTAGTCAACTCTGGGCAAATACCTAAGGTGATCCAGTTTCGATCCCTAAAGTTGAATATCGAACTCGTGGAGTACGCAAGACAGTCTTACAAAGATTTTGTACCTAATTGCGAGTACTACGACATGTTAGGGGATGTCCATATGTATCGATGGGATCTCGTTCCCGGACCTGCTTTTTGTCGGGTTCGGTATCAATTTCCTACTCCTGGATTTCAACAGCGTCTGCGTCAAACAGTGCAGGACTTTGCAAGGTTTGTCTAAGATATCATTGCTCTTACTGTAAGCTCCTCGCTGATGGAAAATTGGATTCTCTGCTTCAGCATGGATCAACAGACCAGCGGTTAAGCAACCTCCTGGCTTATTTGAGGAGTATTCTTGCGCGCTAGACCTGATTTCTCAAGGCTTACCTACACACATTCTTGACAAGTTGGACGAGGCACGCCAAGGGCTTCCTTTACTCTTCCGACCGGACTATCCTAGCGCTATCCAGCACGACGACTTTTTGGAGAACAACTTCCACGTGAATGAAGCAACTGGCCATATCACAGGGGTTGTCGACCGGGCTGATGCTATAATTGCCCCGTTTGGACTTACTCTCGGCGGTCTGGAAACAATACTTGGTGTTCAGACATCAAGTAGCTGGCATTTCCATCCCAATCATGTTGAGTTCCGGGAGTACTTCTGGGACATATTCTACCAACATACTGGCCCTATCTCTGCCGACAGGCGACGTTCAATCGAAGTCGCAAGACTGCTTGAATTGTTCCGAACTCATGGTTTCGAGGAGGGCGATGCGAAAATTGCATATCTGGAGGCATTATGTATGCTTTGAATGAACGTGTTCGTAAGTGTATATCACCCAATACATGAACAAGGTATCAAGAATACATACGTCCTTGATTACAGAGATTGACCTCTTGATTTGAGGATAGTCCTATGAATGAGTGGAAATTCCTGTAAAGGTTGACAAAAAGTAGTACAAACTTGCCCGAACAACTAACACTTAGGCTCTAATAATAGTTGTTTATCGCAATTAGCGTGCAAAAAGGATGTACCTCCAGTAGCAGAAGTGCATTTTAAAGTTATTGTGTTGAGTCTAGCTGCGCATTTTTCTAATCGCAGAAAGTATTCCTGCAGTGTCTGCCTCAGGCTCCTGCCCTGCAGTGTTTGCCTCAGGCTCCTTCCCTGCAGTATTGTTACAACGTGGTGCAGCTAGAACTAATACTGTGCCCGAACTCTCAAAACCTAATTGAGGTTGAGAATTGAATCCAATCTATTCTTAATTCACCATCGTCATGTCCGCCCAAAACGCCCTGACACCCCGTGTATTCCTTTTTCGCCATGGTGAGTTTTGTATCTGGCTATATAATAAATCACTCGTTAACGATGTGTGTCTGGTAGGAGAGACCGAGTGGGCCAAATTAGGCCGTTCCACGGGCACTACAGAGATTGAACTGAACCCAACCGGCTCTGCTCAGGTTTCTTCGGCGGCTGCGATGCTCGTGGGACCTGGCAAACTCCTTGATCCGCGCCGTCTTGAACGTATCTTTGTTAGTCCGAGGAAGAGGGCCAAACAGACCTTGGAGCTACTGATGAAGCCTAATTTCGATCTTATCCAAGGGAAATATACCTACACCGAGGATATTGCGGAGTGGGATTATGGCGATTACGAAGGGCTTAAAAACCACGAGATCAGAGTCTTGAGGCAGGAGAGGGGTCACGATAAAGAAAGGAAGTGGGATATCTGGACTGATGGATGTGAGGGCGGCGAGTATGTTGTGCACTAGTCTACGTGATGACCCGCTGCTCATACCATAAAGATCAAGACACCAAATTACTGAGCGGCTAGATAGGCTTATCTCACAAATCAAAGAGATTCAGCAGCCGTATATGCATGGGGAGAAACCCGTGGATGTCCTGCTTGTACGCGCTAACGCCGACTATACTAGATTCACTTTTTCTAGCTTCATCTACAGTGGCTAACAGATGGACACTGCAGGTTGCACATGGCTTAATCCTCCGCTGTTTTACGAAGCGGTGGATCGGCTTATCGATTGATAACCCGCTACCTATCATGTTTGAACCCGGGGCGATCTCGGTTCTGAGGTACGTCTATGAAATAGACTTATAATATCATAGTACTGACACCAACTAAAAGCTACAAAAATAACGACGTCGATGAGCCGGCCTTGCAAATCGGCCTATCACTTCCGTCTGAGGAGGACGCACTGCAGAGGATTGAAGAAACATATACCAACGATTCCGATTGAGCTACCTGTAGTGGGCGGGGCATATGAGGGTTAATCGGGGCGTAATCAAAGGTGCGTGGGCCTAATAAGATGGTATTAGTTATTCGCTTAGATCAAACTGCTTCCCAATTTAGCATCTCCAGGCCCCTAACACCAAAGTGCTTCAAGCCTTCAACTGTGGCCATTCTGTCCATAGGGAAACAGAAATGACTGTAGCTTAACTCTCAACAAAGAAGATTGCGAACTACCTTCTATAGGTAGGTCACTTGGAAAGGTTTCCTGTTTGAGGCTGAAAACATACTAGAGTATAGGTAGTCCCGCTTGGACAGAAACTGGGCGATACATATGTATGGGAGAGTTCGACTTATCGAAGGCTATCTACATAGTTTCGCCAGAAATTTGTGCCCGAATCTTATGCTTGTGGCTGCTTCTTGACAGACTTCCACTTCAAAAACCACGACGCCACAAACGCCAAACAAGCTACGGCTAGTGCACAATAAAAGACATCATCAATGCCTTTATTGTATGCTTCCAAAAGCGCCGGCAGTTGTTCTTCCGGCACAAGTTTTGCCAGATCGCTTGCCCCAGCATGGGAGATGGCAGATGCATCAAATCCCGGTATGCTTTGACCGAGTTGTGTGGAAAGGGTGCTTTGCAGCACACCTTGACAGACGCTCACGAAAATCGTGCCACCGATTTGATTGGCGAATTGGATGAGTGTGATACCAATGGGGATGTCTTTGCGAGAGAGAACAGTTTGAGCTGCGTTGTTGCTTTGGGGTAGGCTGAGTCCTAAACCAGCACCAATGACGACCTATTGCAGAGTTAGCTGCAAAATTCATACTTTACCCTAAATATCTTGAGCAAGGACGCCTTACCTGGTAACCAATAGATCGTGCAGTACTTGTGTTGGTTCTAAAAGTTGTGAAAAGACCGCAACCAACCACTGTAAGAGCCGTCCCCACGATCAAGACCGGGGTGTAGTAACCTGCTTTGAAGACGAGGAGACCGCCCGCGATCACAAAAACGACTGTCACCAAAAAGTATCCAATCATTCTGACTCCAGCATCCACGGCTGAGAGACCCGTTATTGCCTGATACCAGAGGGGTAGATAGAAGGTTATGATGACCAGTGTAGATCCAAAACCCAGTGATACCGCTGTTGCGGCTGCAATACTCCGTTGGCAGATAATTCTAGGTGGTATAGTTCCATTTTCACCAATAAAGATCTGGGATATGGCAAATGCCACGAGCAGTATAATTCCAGAGATCAGAGTAACAATGACTTTCGTACTTCTCCAGGACTCGCTCCCACCCCATTGTAACCCTAGAAGTAAGAGGATCAGGCCCGGAATCAAGATAGCTGTGCCAATTGGGTCGAACTGCCACACGCGATCAATAGACGACTTTCCCACATGTTCGCGTAGCGCTGGCTTCAACGGCAAAATAAATATCATGAGAAGTAAGGCATGCCCACCGACGGGCAGATTGATCCAAAAGCACCACCTCCAAGTGATTTTGGACGTGAACACGCCACCGAGTAAAGGTCCGGCAATGGAAGCGAGACCAAAGGTAGCGCCCAGGAAACCTTGATAGGCCGCACGTTTCTCGAGCGGCAACAAGTCGACGAAGATGACGGTGGAGCCGGTGGTTGTTCCTGCACTGCCGATGCCTGCGATGGCTCGGCCTATGATAAATGCGGATGAGTTTGGAGCGGCTGCGCAGACAATGGAACCGATTTCGAAAATCACTATTGTGGCAAGGAAGATCCATTTTGCGGGGAAAAAGGTCTATGGCGTGAATGAGCAAGGTTGAATTCAGATTCATTTCTTGATAGGGACATGACGGACGTAAGCGCGGCCCTTGGGCAATTGGAGAGTGGCATATGTGAGCAGGTACGCCGATTCATACCATGCTATGTCATCGAAGGAATTGAACTGATTCGATATGGTTGGGACAGCTACACTAATTATTATCCGGTCCTATCAGTATCAGTCGATCAGAGGCTGATGAGGTGTTGTGTTCAACCTGCATGGTAGACTTACAAGCGCGACAAGGAAGCATGCTAGGCATAGGGAGAAGGTGACTGGTATGACCACCTTCAGTCCCGGATATTTTATCTCTTCGTCCTGGGTCGACGAATTGCTTTCGGTCTGCTGAGGGTCACGTTTACTTTCGAGTTCATGGTTCTGTGTACTTTGTGGATTTTTGGTTTTCAACCACATCATCGCAGAACTAGAACTACTCGTTCAATTTGAGAAATTGACTCTCCATGTAAAAAGAATGAATCACATATGACTAGAAGGAGTTCGATATATAAACCACCTTCCTCTGGCTACGGACGACTTCATTTTCTGGAAGTTACTTATGTTGGTGATGGAGTTACTTGGCCTGGGTGGTTGTCCCGATGCCGACTTGCGCACCAATAAGCATCCCCGCTCGCACGTCCCAAAATAAATTCGTCACACAAATCACTGAAAATCAAAAAATCACCACAACAGCTACTGTAGCTTGTTATAATAATACAATTATGTTTCGAAATACCCTTTCACGTGCAAAGACTCCTCCTAATAAAATATCACCTCCAAATAAGCACTCTCACACGCCGCAAAAGGCGGCTGCAGTGGGCGTTATATACTGTTGTAGTCACTAATAATGGCTACAATCGATGAATGGTGGAAACGGTGATGTTTGCTACATAATAAAGAGTGGCTACATAAAGGAGCCGCCAAGACCGGCTGACTAAG
>MU007178.1:1178-22264 GCA_010583015.1 Tothia fuscella
TTAGATTTTCCTCCCAATTTTAGCGTAGTTTATAGGTAGGGTTAGTTTATTAGTAGGGTTAATACTCTAGTAAACTTCTTTAAAGTTAATTACGTTATACTATAATATAGGCTTAATAGAGGTTTAATAGAGGCTTAACGAAGTCTATAAGCTAGGAAATATATTAAATCCTTACTAACGCGGAAGAAGATACCCTTATCTAATAGATTAAGTAATATATAATTACTAGAACCTATATTACTAACTTATTATTAATTAAGCTTATATTATAGCTATAAGCTATACGTATTACGACTACGTCTTACCTAGTACCCCCCCTTACTAAACTTAATCGTATTAACCTTAAATAGATTTAACGCTTTTAAAAATACTATTCTAAAATAGGTAGAATATATACTCGTTAGCTTAAGTATACACATATAGAGGGAGTATTATATAAGTATATAAAACGCTAGTTTAACATAGTCAGAGAAATACTTAACAAGTATTACTATAACCCTTCAGATATATATAATATAGATAAGTCTAGATTTAGTATCGGCGAGAAGTAGGCGATAAAGGTACTTATATACCTTAACTATACTTAGAAGTATAAGGTAGTTAGATATAAATAGAAATAGGTAACTACTATTAAGTATATTAGTACTAACGTATTTTACTAGCGAGTAGCCTATACTAGCAAGTAGCCTACCCTATTAAAATTTACTATACTCTTACTTTAAATTACAATATAGGCTATAAATAAGCTCTAATCTCTAAATAAAGAAGGTTATTTACTTTTAGTACTTTAGGCTTTCTAATAAGACTAATTTCGTAATATCTATATTACTATAGATACGTTTAAGGTCTCTTAGAAGATACTAGGTTAAAGATATATAGGAATACCTTTAAGATATAATTCTATCGTAAATATATATAATCTAACTCCCTTAGAGGAATAAATTATTATCTAGTATATACTTGACCTCGATCTACGTAGATTTTCCCCTACGCCTTAAGTTATAGTAGATATAGCTAATAATATTCGCGCTAGGCGCGGTATAGTATAGGTTAGCCTAAACTAGACTATAAGGTTTATTAAGTATACTCCTAAGCTTAAAACGCGTTTCTCTTGCAAGTACGACTATAAGAGAGCCCTATATAAGGATCTAAAGGTTATAGAGGCGTAGTTCGAGCTTATATAGAATATAAAAGTAAAGTATAGTATTATAGACAACGATATATACAACTTCGATAAAACTAGGTTCTAGATAGGTATTATATCGATAATAAAGGTTATAATAGTAGCTAAGAGACAAGAGAACCTAAAAAGAGTCTAACTAGATAACTATAAGTAGGCTATAGTTATTAAAGCCGTAAACGCGGTAGGGTAGGCGCTACCGCTTTTATTATCCTTAAAGGCTGTACCTACTTTAGGAATTAGTATACTAAGCTACTACTACGCGACTAGGTAACTATAGTAAGCGAAAATAGTTAGATAATAAATAAACTAGGCTTTAAATAGCTTTAATACTTTAAAAAGTATACTCTAAGTCGGAAATTAGGTAGTTAGCACCTCCTTATCCTTAATAGCTATAGGAGCTACTAATCGGTCTAGTTTACGATATTTTGCGCCGAAAAGAATATTATTACACTCTATATACCTCTTTACTTATTATATCTACTCTAGCTACTTAATATCGCCTACTTTATACTCCTAAAGAAGGCGTATAGGCGAGAGATAGGTAAGTTAATAGCTATATATATCTATTATATAACTAAAGTCGAGTTCCTTTCCTCCTTTATTAAGGCGTATAATGCGACTTTTATAAAAGAAAATATCTAAGTAGGCTTTAGAGGGGCTAGCTTAGTCCCTCTAGATCTATAGAGTATAATTAAGAAGCTTAATATATACTTATAGACGCCGTCTCCCGTTCTAGGCTAGAATAAGCTATAGTAGCCTAAAATACTATATATAGCGACTAAGTTAGCCGCTTAAACCGACTTTCTAAAGACCTAGATAGTAAGGTATTAAGATAGCTTACCTAGCTCTATTAATAAAGTACTAGATTAGTTATTAAAGGGGGTAGAAATAATAATATACTCGGTAGCAATTTTAGAGTAGTAAGTAATAGCCCTTTAGCGGGCAAATTCGGTCGTAGTAGAGCGAAAATCACAGAAGAGAAGACGTATTTAGGTTAGGGGGACTATAATTAGTTAAGGTATAGCAAATCTAGGAGTATAGTTAAATTATAGTAATAATAGAGCTATTTTACGCTAAAATAGCCTAGAAGTTGTCGTCGTATTATAGAGTAAAAGACGCTATAGTAATTACCGTAAGACTAGCTATCGTATTAAAACTTATATAAGTAGAAAGCTAGAAAGTAGCTAATTAATTTACTCTTTATAATTTCTTTGTAAATATAATTATTGTAGTACTATATCGAAAAGAGTATAGTAAATTTTAATAGGGTAGGCTACTCGCTAGTAAAATATATTATAAGGAGAATCGGGAGATAAAGCGAGGATATTACCTTCTTATATATATTAAGGTAATCTCGCCGGAGAAATATAAGGCTAAGGAAGAAGAAGATAATAGAATACTAAACTAAGTTATAAAGTAGATAAGATTAGTTAATATTAGTAATATAGAAGAGTTTTCTAATAATAAAGATATAGATAAGAAGATAGGGAATCTATTAAGCGATTTTAATAGATACAATAATCTAGATAATAATCTAGATAATACTATAAGTAGTTAGATTAGTTCTTAGCCTATTTTAGAAAGTTAGATTAGCCTTTAGTCTACTTTAGAAAGTTAGGTTAGTTCTTAGTTAAGTAGAATAGGTACTCTATTACTTTCTATAGAATAAGATATTAGTAGAGCCCTTTAGATAGTTATATAAAAGACTACTACTATATATACTACTATCTCTACCTCTTCGTAAAAGAGAGCTAGGTTAACTACAACGTTTAACTCTTATATATTTAATATTTATATATAGTTAGGAAATTAAATAAATTTACGTTTAAACTATATCTTATTATAACGTGAAATTACTATAAATACTATTATAAATACTACTATAAATACTACTATAAACATACTACTATAAAAAACGGTACCCCGAAAATAACGGTACGGGTAATTTATTTCGGGTTCTAGTACGGGTCGGCTTTTAATATATCGACCGGCTTTCAAAAAACCTGAGGAGTAGTGTCGAGATTTCGACATCTGGTCTCCGTTGCCATTTGGAAATTACTTGTATGTAAGTGATATGTTCGATGAGCACTGTTCGCTTGCGCTTTAAGACGTTTTATTTATTTGCTGTAGATATTGTGTGCTCACATACTCATGATTATTGCAAGGCCGAAAGCCTCTTACATGCTGAACTTACATTTATAAGGTATCTGATGGTTGCTATTTTCGTATCAAGGTAGAAAGCGCAGAGGAAGGTGCTGCTTCAACCCTGAACGCCCGAGTCCCCAAGATAAGTATGATCTAAAATACCATATTACCGCTGTCAACAAACCAGAAAGGGATCCAAGCCATGTACATGGACGCACACGCACTACCAGCACTGATAATTAGCCTTACCCAGATATTATCCTCTGGCCAGATAAACCGGCAGAGGTAATACCCAGCACTGCCACTAATGAGAAAATCGCGCAGCATCACCAACGGCCGACCAGTACCGCAGAAGTCCGGATTATACAATATAACGTCGTAAATCGGAGTATTCCTCTTGTCGTCATATAGTTGTTGGACGCAGAGTGGGCAGGTATCCCGGTAACGCTGCAGGATTCGACCATCGGCATCGTAAGGGCGTCAGTCGAACCAAGTCTCGATGCAGTCATGTCCAAAGATGTGGCCGCAGGGAAGTTGGATAGGCAGCTCGTGGTCAGCCTCAAAGATATTGCATGTATTATAAATACAAATTGGACACGACCCGGTAATGTCATCTAAGTCGGTGATTGGAACCGACTTGCAGAAGTGCTTGAGAAAGCGCTTCCTGGATGGGACCGGGTAATTGATAGTCTTGAATGTTGTTGGCATCGTGGGCAGATGATTGTAGTTGAGTTGTGTCGAAAGAAGAACAACATTCTGAGAGTATCCGGAGTCGTTGCACTTATATACCTCCTTCGAGAAAGTGTTATAATCGCTGAGGTGTGCTGAGCTCGTATGTCTTGAGCGGAGATATTTCGATGACATTGCTGGATGTCCACTATATAACACTCCTGATAGCAATATACTGCTGGATGAGAAACCATAGTCTTAGGTGTGGAGAGCTGTGAGGGGCAGTAAGAGATTGAAAGACAAAGAAAATCTCATAGAGTAAACGAGAACATTGTTCGAGAACAGCGAGATTTGTCTCCAAGCTTTGAGACAAGAGAGAGAGAGCGAAAGGGAGAAGATTATAAGCGACTCGGTATGTAAGAGGGTCATCCGGGAGATGTCTATCTTCATATTCCCATTTGTGACAATGCGGTGTAGTTTGGGTAGCTTGGGCAATACCTCATTTTGACAGATCAAACTCAAAAGTATTCAGCATCCTTGAAACCAGTGGTTCGGACATACGAGACCAGTACTGAGCTCCAGTTCAAATTATCAAGATGAAGAAAAGGTCAACCAGGTAGAAAGCGTGGACGATTGATCTCGGCGAAAGCCTGAGATCACAGCTTTATACCTTCATGACTGTCTAGGAAAAAAAGGCGAGGGGTTTGATAGCCGGAGAAATAATGAAAGGACTCATCTGGTTGTGTTACTCCACCTTCAGTGGGCTAGACCGCATCCCTTATCCCCCGCTAGGATAATTGTGCACATAATCAAGCAATCCTCATCCCTCAAAAGTCTTGTCCCATAATCAGCAGAACTCCCAACACCATCCTCACCCCCCACCCCCAATAAAACCCCATAAAAACACACCACCAAAAATCCCCCACACCAACGCCGGTAACACATCCCAAAACAGCACAAACAGCTTGAACCTTAAACAAAAGCTTAAACTGATCCTCCCATAACATCCATTCTCTTCCCATAAACTGACCCCACATTAAGCACCTAGTAGCTTCACACTCCACCATATTATCGAACAAATGTTGTTGACATAGTGGACATGTATTGCGGTATTTGATGTGCCTACTCCTACGTGTACTGTGGTGGTCAGAGGCGAGTTGATTGAACCATGTTTTTAGGCATTGGGAACCGAAGATGTGGTTGCAGGGAAGGAGGATTGGGTATTCGTGTTCGGAAGTGTTGCTGGCGGGCTCAAAGGATCTGTACCAGCATATGCGGCAGTGGGTGTTGTGTTCGTCTAAGTCAGTGGGAGGGAAGGATGTCAATCCAGATTTTAGAAATTGGGAACGTGATTGTGATTTTGTTTTCTGGTTTAGTTGGATGATGTTGGATTTGGCAGTCATTATGAACGGGAGAGAGTTGTGGAAGTGATGTGGTTGTGGGGAGTGATATGATTGAGATTGAAGGGAGGAGGTAAAATCATATAATTTTGGAAATGGAAACGTGATGATGATTGTTACTAGTTAACTCTTCCCATGATGACAATCGATGTATGGAAACACATATTCGGGAGCGGCAGAAAAACTTCCCCTGGGAGAATAAAACGGGCCTTAGCGTGTAGAAGTGAATCTGCCTAATATCACTGGAAAAACCTGCTGTGTTTGGAACGGGGTGGTATGCCCGAGTGATGGTGAATGTTGTCCAATAACCTCGTTGCTACCTCCAAAATAGGCAATAGCCTCATCGGGAAGTTTACCTCGCTCATGCAGTTAAATCCTACCTGGACGAGGTCAAGGCAAAGCACTCTCTTCCATGTTTGTGTAGAATTGATTGCGTGCTTTGGAACTGTGATGGTCTTTCATGAGGTTAAAGAGTTGACGTATGAAAATGTGGCGCTTGTGGCTGAAGGCACTAGGTTCAGCTTGCCGAACCGCCGATACAGGATGAAACGGCGTAATAATTGGTGGGCATCTGTGATAGAACTGACTTTCCCGGAGCTCTGATATTGTCGTAGAAATACTTTAAGCGCAGTCCTTGTTTGAACGGGTAAACGCCTCTCTACTATAGCTCGGAAGGGCAGCGCGGAAGGATTGTTGCCTCATTATTCAGCCTCTTACTTCGTACAAGGTCCCCACCTTTCAAGCGGGCGGCTGATATCAACTTAAACCTCAACCTCGCTACTCCATCATCTCAACTTTCTCCGACCAGCACGCAATTTATCCATTCACAACTTCAAACCCACAACAAAATTAGGCAAGATTAGAGAGAGTTTGCTATCATACCCATCTGATGGCGGGCTCCTGAGGGCATCAAATGGACAAAGCAAAATCCAATAATCAGGCTCACGTTCTCGATACTACCTCCACGCCTGCCCATTCTGCAAGGTAAGGCAAAATAACCACTTTTCCTCCCCCACCACTACTCCATTCCACTACCTTTCCAACTTCCCAACACAGTCAGGGTCTTTGACTCCACTGTCTTCTCATATTCCCCGTGTGTGACCGAGACAAGGTTGTGGCGGGCGAGACACAGTCAAGCCTCAACCTTCAATTCCTCGCTTCTGCTGTCTGCAATTGCAAATACACCCAGAACCTACACTTTCCAACGTCAAAACTTTCCCTTTTACTCAATCACCACTTAAAATTTGTTGCTACCATCAACCACATCCTTTGTCATCAACATCAAACTCATGTCTTCAAGGGTTACTCGCTCTGCGGCGAGACTCTCTTCAGGTTCCTCCAACTCGCCCGGTAATCCAAACCAAGCTGCAAACCCCGCCGCCGCACCTCCTCCGCTTCCACCACCTTCTTCAAGAAAACGCAAAGCTACCGCCCGCGAGCCATCACCGGGAGAAGAGTCTGAAGTTGCGGTTGAACCTCCACGTAGGAGGACGAATAAGCGATTAAAGCCAGAAGTTACTGAGCCGGCTCATCTTCCTCCGCCGGCTCTACCCAGGAGCCGTAGGAGAGGAAAGGCTGCTACTAACATGTCAGATGCTGGGTATGTCATTATCACACATCTCATTGATGGTAATAAAGTGCTAATATTGATAGACCATCCTCTGGACCTTCCGAGGATCCGCATAACAGCCCACCACAAGCCCCAGCTGCAATCACTACTAGCAAACGCAAGTCAAACCGCAAGAAGGATGCTCAACGTATGTTTGGATTATGTCTGTCACATTTCATGAACCTTGGATCTAACAGTGCTACAGCTCCACAACCCTCATCCTCCTCTGCCCGCAACGCCCTCCGATCATCTCGAAAATCAAAGAAAGGCGAAAATGCCCTTCCACCACCTCCACCCCCAGAACCTGGTCGACCATCTTCACATGGCCGCGATGCTCAGAACGACGTGAGTGATGATAGTGCCGGGGAAGGACTACGAGAGCGGTATGACGAGGATGACGATGAAGATCCATTCGAACATGGTTTCCTTGCTCGAGCAGGTGTAGGAGGAGGTTTGCATGGTTCCATACGTGCTCTTAGTGGAATGCTGTCGGGCGTATCGGCTCGACTACGAGGAATACTGGAAAAGCTGAAGCAAAAGGATGACCCCTCTGTCCAACTCATCGCACTACAAGAACTCTCCGAGCTCCTCATGTTCTCCACGGAAGACAATTTGGCTGGACACTTTTCGCCTGATGTTTATATCAAGGAGCTTGTCAGCTTGATGCAAGGAGATGAGTTCAGTGAGGGGAATCAGGATATTATGTTGCTAGCATGCCGGTGCATAGCCAACATGATAGAGGCATTGCCTTCTTGCACGGCCAACGTTGTGTATGGCGGAGCCCTACCAATTCTCTGCCAGAAACTCCTGGAGATCCACTACATCGATCTTGCAGAGCAATCCATCAGCGTGAGTTTTACTCATCGATTCTTTATAATAAACACTAACAATTTACAGACCCTCGAAAAGATCTCTGTCGAATTTCCATCCGCCATTGTTCGTGAAGGTGGTCTAACTGCAATTCTCACCTACCTCGACTTCTTCGCCACAAGCACCCAGCGCACTGCCGTCACAACTGCTGCCAACTGCTGTCGAAATATTCCCGAGGACTCATTCCCTGTAGTACGAGATGTCATGCCTATTTTATTGGGAGTTTTGAACAGCAATGATCAAAAAGTCCTCGAGCAGGGCTGTCTCTGCGTTTCCAGGATCGTCCAGAGCTTCAAATATCACGATACCAAGCTTGAAGAGCTAGTCAGTGAAGATCTCATGCAATCTATACTTCGCCTACTTATTCCTGGAACGACAAATTTGATCAGCTCCAACATTCACACTCAATTTCTCTCTGTGCTGGCTAATATTGCACGCGCGAGTCCTCGCCGCTCAATAGAACTTTTCAAGCTAAATGTGGTGGACACACTTTACCAGATCCTGACAGGGGTCTCACCTCCGAGCGGGACGGAAGACATCGCGAACAAGATTGACAAGGTGGTCATTATGCAAGCTTTGATTCACCGACCGCGCGATCAGATTTTGGAGACTCTCAACGTCATCTGCGAATTGCTACCCAATGTCCAGAATGATGGTCTGCATTTCCTCGAACATCTTTTGGATGCTGGGTTCCCAGGACCAGAACATGCGACAATGCTCTCACTCTCGAAGAAAGGAACCAATGACAAGCGTCTACAAACACTCGCAGAGTGCAAGGAAGAAATCAAGCGCTTCACCATTATCTTGCTGCCCACCTTGACCGACGCGTACTCAAGCACCATCAACTTGAGCGTTCGCCAGAAGGTGCTTACCGCGCAGCTTAAGATGCTGTCTAATGTTGATATCGATATCTTGGACGAGGCTCTGAAGAACGTTAGCTATTCCTCATTCCTGGCTGCTATCCTTTCCCAACAGGATCATCCCAGCTTAGTTACATTCGCTCTCCAGGCGGCTGAACTACTCCTCAAGCGTCTCGAAGATACTTATCGCTATCAGTTTTACCGTGAGGGAGTTATATCCGAAATCGCCAAGCTGGCAGACCGACCACTCACCAAAGTCGAAGAACTAGTTCCTAAACAACGCAAGGCTATCACTCCGGGAGAGAGATTAGCACGTGCTGAACGTGCTGAACGTGCTGAGCGAGCTGCACGAGAAGCCAGCAGTTCCGTAGATGAAATCGACATGGACATTGATATGGATATCGACCACGACATGGATGATGACCACGATCCGGACGAAGAGCATGAGCCAGAACATGACCACGAGGAAGATGAGGACCGATCTGAAGATGGCAATGAAGACGAAGAAGAGCCGGAGATCCAACGCGACCCCTCTTCTGACTCCAGCTCAGAAGCCGACCCAGGGTTTCGACGTCCCCCAGTTTCCCATCCACCTCCTCTCAATGCAGAGGACTCTATCACGCTGAGAGCCAAGAAGTTCATTGAGATACATGAGAAGGAGGGCAAGAAGCAGACACGATCCCGTGCGGACACGATTCGAGAAGATTTGAAGCGATTGACAGAGGAGATCAAGACACACTTCAAGCAACCCTCCGAGTCAGATGGATTGGAACTTTTCAAGCGTCTAGCCGAATTCTTCGACAAAGACGCTCTGGATAGTGTAACGAGCTACGAATTACTGAGTTCGAATCTCGTTGAGATGCTGCTAGAAGTCTTCTCTGGGAAGGACTCTCGCTGTGCGGAGGCTCGATCGTCTTTCCTCGAGGCCTTCATGGGTCAAGGCACTCAGACGAAGGAAAAGACTGCCAACTCCGCTTCTCCGGCTACCCCTTTCAGCTCCTTTGTGCACAAGCTCCAGGATCTCTTGAGCAGAGCTGAACATTTCGAAGTCATCACCGTCCACCAAAATAATTACGACAGCAGCAGAGCTAGCGCAGCCGGTATGCTGGCTAAACAACTCAAGATCAAGCTCAGTGCTGACAGTGATGGCGATATCCCTGCTCCATTCCGCAACATCATGGTCTCCATTCATGCCATTGCCACATTCAAGGCTCTAGACGATTACTTGCGTCCTCGAATTGCTCTTTCCGAGAACCCGAGGAGTCAGCGTGATCGAGATGTGCTCCCTGGTGCCATTGCAGCATATGCAGCTGCTCTCGCTGGTCGCCCAGGCTCAGAGCGCGCCAATCGTTACCTACCTCCTCCCCGCATGCCTACCATGCCAAGCGACATGTCTAACCGCCTACCAAGTAAGAGAACCCGTAAAGCTGCAGCCGCCGAGGCAGCAGCTGTACAGGTTGGATCTAGTGCTGGGCCCGCACCTCCCAGCACTCGCCGAAGCAGTCGTCGACATGGTATGATGGCTGACCCAGAGACTCCTCAGGGAGCTGCAGCTCCTCCTGTCCCTCCGACCACTGTCGATGAACATATCGAGTGTGCAGACGAGACTGAGCTTCTGGATGACGAGATGGCCGAAGCTGATCTTCTTAATCACTTGGACGAATTAGAGGCAGCTTCTGATGAGGGCGATGCGGACATATCGGCTGTCAACATGGAAGTTGCACCCACTGGCAAGGTCACTGCACGTAAAGAAGATGGTACTCGAATTGGAACACCAGTTGGCTCTCAAGGTCCACCCCCTCCACGAGCTGCATCCACTGCTAGTCGCTTAGTTGATCGCACTGTATCACGGGCAGCAGCGCTGCAGACACCGACTGCTACCAGGCCCTCATCATACGCCGCTGCGGTCCTGGCTCATCCCACAAATTGGCACATCGAGTTTAGCGTTAATGGTCAACGAGTCTCGAACGATACTACCATCTATCGTGCGGTGCATTTCAATCAGAGCAGACCTGGCGAGATATCCGTGCGAAACATTTGGCACGACACCCATACCATCAATGTCAAGCGTGTTCAAGGACCTGCACCCACCGAGACGGCAGCATTTTCGCCAGCACCAGAGTCACTCGCCTCCACCGATGGCATTCCCACCTCCATTGCACAGAACCCAACAACATCTGCTATCTTGAGGTTGCTCAATTTACTCCACGGGCTGAATGCTAACATTGATGATGTACTCACCGAGCACAAGGAGACTGTCAAATTAGTGTCGGAACCGTCATCGCAATTCGTTAATACCAAGTTGACTGCCAAGTTGAATCGCCAGCTTGAGGAACCGTTAATCGTCGCTAGCAATTGTCTCCCTAGCTGGAGCGAAGATCTGGCTCGTCTGTATCCATTCCTGTTCCCATTCGAGACCCGTCATCTGTTCTTACAGTCTACCTCATATGGTTATTCCCGCTCCATGTCTCGCTGGCAGAGCAACCAGACCGCGAACGAGTCCCGCAACGACCGTCATCGGGATGATCGACCTTTCTTGGGCAAGCTCCAGCGCCAGAAGGTCCGCATATCCCGGCAGAAGATCTTAGAGTCTGCTATGAAGGTTATGGAATTGTACGGCTCATCTCCTAGTGTACTTGAAGTTGAATACTTTGAGGAAGTTGGTACTGGTCTGGGGCCTACCCTCGAATTCTACTCTACAGTATCTAAGGAGTTTGCGAAGAAGAAGATCAAGCTTTGGAGAGAGAATGAATCGCCAGATGATAGCGAGTACGCCTTTGGCTCACGTGGATTATTCCCCGCTCCTATGAGCGAGGATTTCGCTGCGACAGAGACTGGTCAACGTATCATCAATACTTTCCATAGTCTTGGAAAATTTGTTGCGCGCTCTATGCTCGACTCTCGCATCATTGATGTCAACTTCAACTCGACTTTCTTCCGTATTGGTGACATGGTCGGAGCTGTGTCCCCATCGTTGGGCGCGGTCCGTTCCGTCGACAATGACCTCGCCAATTCGCTCAAGCTACTCAAGAAATTCGCTTCTGCGAAGAAGAAGATCGACCAGAATGGGAAATTGACGCCCGCGCAGAAGGTCCAAGCTATCCAAGACATCACCATCAGTGATGCCCATGTCGAAGATCTCGCTCTGGACTTCACACTCCCCGGGTACCCTTCCGTCGAACTCATCCCATCCGGCGCTGACACCCCCGTCACAATTGACAACGTCGCGCTCTACGTTGAGAAAGTGCTAGATTTCACATTGGGACGTGGCGTACGTGCTCAAGTTGACTCTTTCCGCGCTGGATTCAGTATGGTCTTCCCATATGCGGCACTACAGGCTTTTACTCCCGAAGAGCTTGTTATGCTATTTGGTCGTGTGGAGGAAGATTGGAGTTTGGAGACTTTGATGGATAGCATTAAAGCTGACCATGGCTTCAACCTCGATAGTAAGAGCGTGCGCAATTTATTGCAGGTGATGAGTGAATTTGGAGTGCAATCGAAGAGGGACTTTTTGCAGTTTGTTACTGGGAGTCCTAAGTTGCCTATTGGTGGTACGTTTGATAAAATCACTTTCCCCTTCTCCCTTTCCCCCCTTTCCTTCGTTGTTGATAAGTTATCGTGCTAACTCTTTTTGTTATTGTAGGGTTCAAGGCACTCACGCCCATGTTCACTGTGGTTTGCAAACCCAGTGAACAGCCGTTTACGTCGGATGATTACTTGCCTAGTGTTATGACTTGCGTGAATTATCTCAAGTTGCCTGATTATAGCGATATTGATGTTATGAGGGCGAAGCTGGGAACGGCGATTAGTGAGGGGCAGGGGGCGTTTCATCTTTCTTAGGTGGAGGGTGTGGATGCAGATCTGGGAAAAGGAAGGAAGTGGAGGAAACCATGGAGGAGAATATGGAAGAAGGGTTATGGCAATGGAGGCTATGGTGGAGAAAAAAATCATGATCGTTATCACTGCATCTGAAGGCGTTAAGGAGAAGTTAAGATCCATTCATCGGCGGCGGTACAGTCTTCTTTCCGTTTTCTTTTAATTCGAAAAGACTGTTACTTATCCCCTAATTGCTTTCCCCTTTCACGTTCTGCATTCTCCCTATCATAAATACTAAATTGAGGGATTGGGACTGTGAATGGATTGGGCGTTGATATGGGATGGGTTAATGGCGATTGCAATGAGATGTGCAGTGGATTATGGGTATGATTACATTAGGTAGATAGATCATTTGCATGTTCGTGTTCTGTTCATAATATTTTCACGATGTGGAGTCTGCTGTCTAGGACCATGATACGGTGTGCCCTAATTTTTCGATCTTCTTCATTCCAGCACTATTGAGTCACATATTTCGTAATGCTAAATGTAACTGCGTTGCGTGTGTGGCGAGTCTTGAGGATATGATTGGAGTTGTGTGGAGTAGTATATACTCTCGGTTATTGGAATGTTAAGCGGTAAGGTTACCAAAGTTATATAGAACGCACGCACTATTTTAATTCGCAGTTGTAGCGATCTATAACTAGCCGCTCGCAATGCCTACCTAGTACAGTTGATAGATAGGAATTCATGCAATTTCGCTCCACTTTTCCCATGCTTTTCCCCTTTCCCTATAACAGTTAGCAGGAGACTGCTGAAAATAGGTAGGGTCTATCCACTAATTATGGCAGTCTCGCCCCTATTCTATACTCGCACTCAAAATCGCGCGAAAATGGTAACTCAAAAAGGGTGCGAACTGAAACGGTGCAACTCTGCGACTCACCACTGCGTAGATCTCTGGTTGCACACTTGTAGCGTACTTCTATTCGAACTATCATCTCTAATTGGTCAGAGCCTGCGAGGTTTGAGTACCGAGTTCCCAGCCCTTATTCGCCACATTTGATCAGTTCGGATTCCACGTTGCCTAACACGAACGTTCACACGGCCCAAGTAGAAAACCATAACAAAAACCACTGAGAGGAGGAGGTGTCTACATTATACAGTTAGTAGCTATTAAGCTATGTCGAAGCTATATCGAAAATGCCCGCCTCATAAGGGACACTCCATCAACGAACACCAAGCTTCGAGATGGGAGGGGATTTTCGGGTGGACTCTCCTGTTCCACGGCCGCACATTAAGGCGTAGAGCTGATGGCGTAGAAACGAAGCGTCTTGTGCTGATCTCTGGCTGGGCAAGGCTGCCATTACATCAAGTGTTCGAAGATGTTGGATCCTCGCCCATCTCTCAAAAGTTTGGCTTGATATGACCTCTACGGCAAAAAATGTCGCGCTGCCTTTTCTAATCGCCTTCGTGGCCTTCGCAAACGTGATGTGTCGTTCAAAGGTATCGATCACCTCAATTCTGGGTGCATTACGATAAGACGCCCCGGCCTGACGTCGTACTAGCCCGACACGCTGCCGACCCTACAACTCTCCAGATATTCCCAGGCTCTGCCTCGGATGTTGGATGGTACTTATACTGGCTTGAACATCAAGCCAAACAGCTCCCCAATCATATATATGGTGTTTTACCAGGCCCCTTACTAAGTGGCGACGAGCCTCGTCTACAGCCAGACTCATCTCTCCTGCGAGTTTTCCAACGCATAGGCATGCTCGTAACTGGCAAGGAAGCAAATAAAATAGATGAGCTGCTACGGATCCTTCAAGACGAAGGCTTACTCACAAATGCCGACGGTAGCAGTAGCCAAGACGTGGAAACTCATAAGAGACGGCTGCTCATCTTCACCATACTCGGCTGGCAGACGATGTTGTGGACTGCTTCCTATCGAACTACGCCCACGCTGTCAATAGGAATTGCGCATGATATGAATAGTTTCCAAGGGCAGAGCATACTTGCTAATGAGCAGGAGCAGAGATCAGCAAAACTACCTATCTACGAATTTCTTCTTGGCTATGGGCGAATTCTACCGTCGCAAAATCTTCTTTCTTCTCGTGATTTAGAAGAAAATGCTAGTATACTAGGCAGCACGACAATTTCCGTCAACGAAGTCAACTAGTATTTGTTACGTACTGTCGGCAGAGTATCAGTCGGCTGTATAGGTACCTTATCGTCTCATCTGGAGTTTGATGAAGCTACGAAGACATTATTGGTATTCCACTATCCATCGTTCTGTACAGCCTGTCTCTCGGAACTGACAGAAAACGCCAGGCTAGCAGTGATTAATGCGTAAGGATGTCATATTCAAGTTGAAAGCAGAATGCTAACTCGCGACAATCACAGCTGCGCTGGTCCGCCCGGCAACCCTCTAAATTGGCTGACCGAGGAAGTAGTCAGTAATTTCCTCCGGGAGATTTTGCCTTTTTATAGACTCCTGTTTGGTCAACATAAGGAGTCCAGAAAAGCATTCCGCTCTCTACGGCCTTTTCAAGACCTCGAACCATGCCTCTAAGATCCCACACTTCTCGATATCTGTGGTCGGCGCTCCTCCACAAAACTCGCTTGAGCTGAGGAACGCGACGAATATGATTTGGCAGAGGACTTCCCCATTCTAGCTAGTCGAATTAGTACGCTTCAAAAACACCTTGAGCGCTCTAACGCACAAGGCTGGCACTAAATCTGGCAGAATAAACAGTTTACCGAGCAATGGTAAACGTTTTGGGCCGTCATTCGTCTTGGTGGTCTAGGAATCATTCTTGGAGTAGTACAAGTCATCCTGCAAGCACTACAGCTATGGCTCATATACAAGTCAACGAAGTCGTAAATACATCCATTTGACTGGAGTAGCTCGGAGCAGCATTTGAGCTGGTCTGAGTCAAGTGTTACTGTAAGTTTGGGGGTTGGTCAGAAGCCGGATGCAATCGTCACAGTACGTTGAAAGTAAAATTTAAATTTAGCCTCACGGCATGAAAGATGCGATGCCTGAAAGCAGTACTTCTGTCTTTTCCTCATGAGTAGACAAGAATCTGCAACAAAGGAGAACTTTAGAAGTCTAGGTTGTAACTATTTGTTTCGAGAACCACGAAACCTCTTCTTCGCCATCCCACTTCCAACGAAATCCTTCTACGCTGTCATCAGCACTACGACAAAAATGCAAAAGACTTGTTCTATAGTCGAAGCAATCAATCATTGAGTCTCGTAACCATTGGTCCCGTGTTGAAGGCATAAATGTATAGACATCAGGGCGACATAACGTAAGGGCGTATAGCTTTTCGTTGGCGTTAAACGACACGCTTATAACACTTCCAGCCAATTTGATATAAAGGCTAACACCAAACTGCTCGTTGCGGTATTCCCCTACAAAGTTGCAAACGTCGCTTTGCTGAAGACTGGAGTCCAGACCGAAACGTTCTGTCCCCAACGGAGTTTGAACGTGATCTTGAAACCAAGTTCGACTGAGCTGGGCTTCTTGGCGGGCTAGAGAGACAATGTCGACCTTTGGTTGTAGTCTGAGAACCTCTTGCAAGAGTATTCTTCCGATCCAGTCGCTCGCTCCGCCGTCTGTGGAACCATTCGTCATGACCACTATTGCGGTCTCGCTACTTGGGACCGTCAAAAGGACTGAATCATAACCTGGCACTCTGCCATTATGCATAACAACGTCCAAACTTGTAGATCTTTGTCCCAGTATGAAAGGCAGATCGAGTCCTGATTTTTGCACGTTATCATTAGGGCTAAGTAATCCCAAATGTGCAGATGGAGTAGTCACTCTCAGCCATCCCATCCCATAAGAACAAGATTTCTGGAAATCATCGCGGCTTGGTTGCTTATGGAACCCCTTCCTGATAGTCTGCATTTCTTTGAGCACGCTATCTGACGAGAAAGCAGAGTTTTCACTGCGTTCCGCATCCAAAGTGTGCTTTGCAAAAGATAGCATATCATTTACCGAACTCCACAAGCCTAAACAGGACAGGGCAGAGCTATTTTCTGGCATAATAGGTAGCTGCAAACTACAGTGTGACCCGTCTTGAAGCCTAGCATATGGCATGGCCATGTTGGTGTCTGTCATGATGAGGGACTGATGAGCCAACGTCCTTGCGAGACCAAGCAGCTCCAGCAAATTCTCTCGCAAGAAGTCCGCGTAGCATGACGTTCCGGAAACTCGCTCGATAGTTACCGATGCTAATGAGCTCACAGAGTTATTGTACTTCCACCAGCGTCTGAATCTCGGCTGTCCACCCGCTTTCGCGGGCAAGTTATTGATGATCCTTATGGAGTCCTCATTGCTATTCTGAAACTGACATGACGGTCCCCCTTGCAATAAGTCGTGGTCCGCCAAGCCCGTTGAATGGCACAAAATGTCCACAAGATTCGCAAAGCGACCAATGTTGGAGTCGTGGACTGGATCGAATTCCGAAATATAATCTTTGATAGGGGTCTTCCACTCAAGCTTGCCGGCAGAAACTAGAATACCCACGGAAGCTGCAAGGAATGACTTTGATAGAGACCCAATAGCATATATTGTGTCGCTGTCGGCTGATAGATGCTTTTCAGTGTTGCGATATCCAAGGCTTCTAGTTCGTATCACTTCTCCGTGATGAAGTATCCCGTAGGAAACAGAGACAGCTCCGCATATTGCTCGTATGTCTTCGATTTTCTCGTCAATGGAGTCCATGCCAGCGTAAAATAGTGGTGAACTGCGGTGCAAAGACTCCAAGGCCGCATGCATAACCACAATCAGCTCGTGCTGACCGGTCATGTTGTCCAGCCCTATAATCTAATAACCTGAGGAAAGTATTGGCCAGCAGTGCATGACAGCAATAATTGCTGCCCGATTGTGACGATCAGGTGGACATTTTTCACGGGTTTGTTCGCAAACCTATGGACAACATTAATCGCTCATAGCAGCAGGGCGTAAGTTACCCTTGAGTCATGCAGATGAAAGTCAAATCGATAAGGTCTCTAGGTCCAATAGCTTTTTGTCGAGGTGCGTAATCGCAATGGATATTTCCCGAATTGGTCACATACATGATTGTATATCCTTCGCTGGCCCTACTACTACCAAAAAAGAATCAGCTTGACACTGGCTCGTTTACCTATCGTTGCAAGCTTGTCGTTCATTTCTGCAGTGTGAACACACTTTGCAGGGATCCACCCCATCTGCCACCGGTCAGAGATGACCTACGTTTCATGGTTGCCATGAAAGATTGCCTTGTGGATATCCCGACTTGCAGATGCGCATATATTGGAGCATATCTCCCTTATCGAGGATAGACCACGGCCACATTTTTCGGAAAATTCAAAGCACAAAGCTCTGAACTACAGTTGCTCCAAGTTGTCTAAGCTTCTGTTCACTCAGGACGCAGAGTCATCTTTATTGTCAGAGTGAGTATTACCGCATGCTAATGCTAAAGCCTCATATTGATAAGTAAGCAGTCTACCCAGCAAAAGTCTCGATCACGATCATGGCAGGCGATGGCAAAAGCGGTAGTGGAGGCGGCGGTGGTGGCTCAGGAAACGGTAATGGTGGCTCAGGAAACGCTAGTGGAGGAGGTGGTGGTGGTGGAGCTTCTTCAAGCGTTGGGGTGCAATCAGTCGGGGGTGGAGGCGATCCACCTGCTTAATTGGTCCTATCATTCTGTACAATCGCTCAGACTACCCGGTGGGCAACATGCGGAATGAGGATGGTACTCGTGGCTGAACACACCTTCTCCAGAAGGTGGGCGCCAGATCAAGCACCGGGTGGGCCCAAGCACCTAAACCATTTAACTAGCAAATCGCTAACAGAACCAGTTACTAAACTCTTAAATATTAACTACACTACGTCTTAATAAAATATTCTATCTTCCTAGAACTATTTCTATATACCTACTAGATATTATAGGCCGATACTAGATTGACCCTACAAAAACTTACGGTCGACCCTACTAAAATTTACTATATACCCTATATTTATACCCGCCTATAAAAAGGTAATACCTTACTATTTTTAGGGGATTATATAATTACGAGCCGTCCCGTCTTGAGGCTCAACTTCGTAAGAATATACCTAATAAGGTAATTTTTACTTTTTTTAATAGTTTTTAATAATTTCTTAACGCTAAGATATAACTAGTAATAATTATAGTAAAGCTAAGCCTAGTAATACTCTTAAATACTTGAAACTAATAACTTTATACTTAATATAAGTCTAAATATAGCCTAGTACTATTTCTTAATATTAAACTACTATAAATTCTCTTCCAACTATACTATTACTTAGCTCTTTACTTATTCGCCTATTTTATTACCTAAAGTAATATCGCCGCCGATATTAAACTTATTCCTACTTTTCTTTCTACTTCTACTTTATCTCTACTACTATTCTAGCCCTTAATAATACTATAGACGATATTATCTATAAGAGTAAGGCTATAGTAGGTTCGCGAGAAGGTAGAAGTATACTATACTAATACTACTACTCTACTAGCTTCTTCTTCTTATAAAGTTTAGTAAGTTTAGTAGTCTATTACTTCTTATATATACGTGTTATAGTTTCCCTTATTAGTACCTTCTACTAGGTTACTTACCTAATAATTAGAGTTACTTAGTTAAGTAACTTAGTTAAGTTCTTACCGTAGGTTTGGGGCGGTAGTTAGGTATAAGAGGAATATTAATAAATAAGTTATAAATAACTTTAAAAGCTTTACTAAGACTATAAGGTAGTAATCTTATAAAGTTTATAACTATAAAGAGCTCTAGATACTATTTACTTACTCTTCTCTATATACTTAAGGCTACCCCTCTTAAGTATACTCAAGCGTAGCCTTATCTAGTAAGCGTATACTAAAACCTTACACGCTCCCTCGCTCCCTTTCTTAGTATACGCTTTTATTATATAACTTATACTAGCGTTATCTCTATTAAGGGTCTAGTATTTCTTCCTCTTTAAGCTACTATCCTAATTCTTCTTACTCCTCTACTATCGCTCCTTCCTAGTCTATTAATTCCTAGTTTCCTTCTAATAGTCCGTTATACTAGGTCCCTCCTTTAGAGCTTTTGTCCTAAGAGCTACGCCGTTATTATAGGATATATATATATAGGTAGTCCTCTTTAATTGTTTCCTATCTTTTTTTACTTATTATACCTAAAGTTCCTTATTTAGTTCCTATAGTTCGTTATCGTAATATACTATCTAACCTTATTTCCTATTATAGTAAGGTTATACCTCTTTCTTCTTCCTACTCGCGTTATTATAAGACCTATATAGAGTATATAGTTTCTATATCGTCTAGTCGCTATACGCGTTATATAAAGGGTAGTCGTAAATATTCGCTAGTTATAACTAAGGCTAATTATATATTTACTAGAGCCTATATTACTTCCCTATACTATTCTATTTCTTTATCTATACCTATCTTATAGAATAGTAAAGCCTCCTATAGTTCTCGGTTATTATAGTACTAGTTATAATTGGCGAATAAGTACTCTATCTACTTCTAGAATTCTTCTAGTATTACTCCTTCTATTCCTTCCCTTAACCTTAGAATATAGCCTAGTATATAGGGGCCCTAGCCCCTAAGCTACTAGTATACCTAAAGGATTGCTTCCTTCTAGAAGATCCTCTACTATCTTTTACTAATATAGGCTATTCTTAAAAGTACTACTTTTATTAACCTTTATTAATTTCTATCTTTCTCTTCTTATACTTATCTTTCTAACTATATTTCTAGGGAATTAGATTCTTTAGTAGAAATCTATAGTTTAGGTAGAGCTTAATTTAACTTAAGACCTCACGAACAAATTATTAGCATAGATTAAGAGCTAGGCAATAGCCCTCCTTACTAAGCTAGAGTAGTATACTACCTAGGTAACTATAGAGTAGTATAGCTTACTTATACGTTAGTATATAGCCCTTTCTAAGAGTCTTTACCTCTAGAGTTAGCTTAACTTACTAACTTATTATAAGAAGGCGATATTTAACTAAGAGATATATTCTATTAAAGAGGTAGAATATCTTAAAGATTCTCTTAATTCTTCTTATTATTAGGATCCTTTAGGTCCTATAGTTCCTTCCTTATTATTAGGATCCTCTATACCTACTAGTAATCCTATAGTAGAGGTTAACTTTAATTTCTCCTTACCTACTAATTAGTCTTTTTTAGAGTTATTAGCTATTAATAATACTACTAGAGAAGGTTTAAGTAGTTAATTAAGTTAATCTCTAGTTTCTAAGTATTTTCTAATTCCGTATATTTCTTCTATTTAATTAGGTAGTATATCTTCCTATATATATTCCTATAAGCTTTAATATTTTCTACTTTATAGATATCTTCTAATAGTTCTATAGTTATTTTTATCTATATTAGTATTTCTAGGCTAGCTTTCTCTAGTAATATAATATAGAATACTAAGTATATTCTTATCCTCTTTAGTAGTTCTAATCTATAGCTTAGTTTCCTAATTTTCTCTAGGATCTTAAATAGTCCTATTCTTAGATA
>MU007181.1:6816-19410 GCA_010583015.1 Tothia fuscella
TTTTAATAGAAGATTATTTATAGTTAAATCTATAGTCTATTAAATTTTTATAGTTTGTTATAAGGTATTAGACGAGTTATTAGCGTTTTAAATTTGTAGAATTTATTAGATTTTCCTCCCAATTTTAGCGTGTATTATAGGTGGGGTTATATTATAGGTAGGGTTAATACTCTAGTATCTTCCGTAGAATTTTATTAATAGATAGGTAGAATCTATATCTTAGAGGCTTAGTAAGATCTTATAAACTAGAGGAGAAATAACTAGATAGTAGCCTAAGAGGTACCTAAGGCTCTATTTAATATATATATTACTTAAAAATACTATAAACCGACGTTGTTTTAATTATTTATCGATTACTTAAATAAATCGATTTTTTGTGTAACGACTTTATTTTGGGAGCCGCGGGCCTAGTAAATATATACCGGAATAATAAAATACTACCTTAGTTTAAGGCAACTAACCTTCCTACTTATATTAGGGATAAGTTAAATAGGTTAAAGGGTATAAGAAACGTTGTTTAAGCTTATATAGACTTCGTAGCCTAATTAAAGTCTCGTAGGATGTCTTGGATACTAATATATACAATAAGGATTACTACTAGGATTTATATTCACTGCATTTACCCTTAGCTTAATAGCGCATGTGATAATAATGCCCAAGTAGAACTGCACGGCGTCAATAAACGCTCTCACACGTCGATGTCAGTCGAATGCTTAAACTTTGCAGAGGGCCGCATCAAGGGCCGCATGGAAGGGAAGGGCCGAAGGGCCTATGGGAAAAGTAGTTGGAAAAGTACTCGCAGGGCAATGCATGGCGGTGGTTTGACCTAATTAGGCGCTCTGCTTCGGATTGGAAGAAGTTTCAGAGCGGTGCAGCGAGTTGGAGTCGGAGGAGCAGCAACTAAAATCTATGTCGCGCTTCGTTGTGGACTGGAGGCGAGTCAGGATTTGACAGTCGCACTCGGTTTCCCTCCTCTGTATTCTGGGCTTATACTCGATTATTATTATTAGAAGAATATTTGACCTCCAGTTGAGTAGAAACCTAAGTTGTATCGTCGGACTCTCGTAGTCTGTTCTATCAAAACTCCACAACACATTAAGGTATAATTTTAATTCCCCGACTCCACTACTCGCCCAAGCATAACAGCCTCAAGAGTGTTTCAGCTGTGAACTCTCCGCACCCTGCACACCACTCCGCGACACCAAGAGTTGCTTCCATCAACCATCTCATCCTCGTTCCCACCGGAACCACCCCGCTAACGAACAAAAGGTCTACCTACAACAATAGTGATTGTGATTTAGACTCCACCTCCTATACCCTCGCGCTGGGCACTTGTGTATCACTCAAAACAAAGATCCGTAGTATTGGAATCAACTGCTTGGGATTGTTTTCTAAACTTCTGACCGTTGCCCAAAATCCTCTCAACCTACCAAGGTACTCCAGCAAGAGCAAGGGCAAGTCCGTGCTGTGCTGTGCTGTGCTCTCCGCCTCCCCACCTCTCTGGTTTCCAGTTTCTGTCGTAAGGTAGGTTAGCCATCACACCGCTATCGGTAGGGGAGCTCCTACCCACAGATAACTACGCTGCACCGCTGCACCGCTGCACAACGTCTAATGACATACAGGGCTTGATTGAACATATAACATCTCGAAGTCTCACCAACAACTGCGTAGTCGTCCCCTTGTTCCGCCGGATAGCAGATTAGAGGCTGGGTAGACACGCTGTCTTGATCGCTACTTGTTTTCTTCACTTAATCATGGCTTCTGCACCTCCGACGCAATCGCTAAAGGTGGCCCATCTCAGAACTAGCTTCGGCCAGACATCATGCTAACATCATGTCGAATGTAGTGTGTGGTAACGGGCGACGGCGCAGTCGGGAAGGTCAGTAGCAGTCTCGAAATACATCGTCTCGAAGCTTTATTGACCACATCTAGACCTGTCTTCTCATCTCCTATACTACAAATGCCTTTCCCGGAGAATACATTCCCACAGTGTACGTTTTTCTTCTCTCCTTTCCGTCATCGCCATTCCAGAAACAAATTTCTAATCCATACCAAGCTTTGACAATTACTCGGCCAATGTCATGGTAGATGGAAAACCGATAAGTCTTGGTCTTTGGGATACCGCCGGGCAAGAAGACTACGATCGCCTCCGACCCCTATCCTACCCCCAAACCGACGTCTTCCTCATATGTTTTTCAATCGTCAGCCGCGCATCTTTTGATAACGTAAAAGCGAAGGTGAGAACTTCGTCCAGCCGTCTCACACCAACGGCCGTGCTTAACAGGTGTCTTACAGTGGGCCCCGGAAATTGAGCATCACGCGCCCGGTGTGCCTATCATACTTGTCGGAACAAAGCTAGATTTGAGAGATGACGAAGCGACAAAGGAGAGCATGAGGAAGATGCGGACACAGCCTGTGCAATATGAGGAAGCACTTCAGATCAGCAGGGAAATCAAGGCGCAAAAGTATCTCGAGTGTTCGGCTTTGACTCAGCGCAACCTCAAAAGTGTATTTGATGAAGCTATCAGGTATACATCCCATCTCTACTCCATTCTTCCCCAGCCTCTAATCAGATTTGCCGACAGAGCCGTCTTGAGCCCTCGTCCACCACCGAAGGCGAAGAAGAATCGCAGCTGTGTAATCTTATAAACATTTCTTTGTAGATTGGAGACGTGCGAGGGGCAAGAGAAGACGTTAGGGGATTGCACGATATGGAACATAAGCAATAGAGCGGGGGGTTACCACATATTTTCACTTTGGCTTTTGGACCCACTTACACTACTACTCGTTATCATTCGAGTGAACATCTCTCCCAGCGGAAGACTTTCTCCTTTCTGGATAACTCTACGGCGTGCGGTGTTGCGGTGCTTCGGGGCCGGGAGAGGTACATGTTATTGAAAGGGGAGCCCTTCTAGGAGCTATACTAAGCCCTCTTTTTCAGAAGCGGAGCTTGATCCCCCTCCTTCCGTGGAGCGCGATATTTACCTGCTACCTCTTTTTTGCGATATTTGTTGCTAGTTTCAGGTCTTTCGACACGTAATTGCATAGGGTCAAATTTGTAAATAGCGAGATCTTCTGAGAATCCTTTCTCTTCTGATGCAAGATAACTTGATGATGTTTATCGATGTTGCTTTCGTGTGACGTTGGGTTGTTCGGGTTCAGGTCGGACAGTAATAGAATGATATTTCCCTTTGGCTTAGTAGATCGTAATCGTGATCGTGCTTGAGTAACAACCAACATCCATGACTTGCACCTCCGAAACGACGAACTCCACAACCTTAATTACTTAACCTACCAACCCCTTACCATTCAACTTAGAGCTGATTATATGCGAACAGACCAGATGTTTCATGACGGCGACCTTCAAAGTGGAATAGCGATCGCTATCCGGGAGGCTAAATCTGTGGTTTGCTTCATACGAGGTATGCAAAGCACAACCCGGTGGGACACATGGCTACTGATGTTCTGGTTTTACGATAGATGACGACACTGAGAGCTCGACATGGGAAAACGAGTGGCTACAGGAAGATACTGTAGGTCTTTGTCCAAGATAAATCCAAATGCGCAATGCAATGGATATGCGCATTTGCGCCTTTGGAGCAGGACGATAGAATAACTGATTTTGGCTAGATCTCACAACTCCTAGCGGCTAATGCGGTGCTACTTCGTTTGCAGGCTGGATCTGAAGAGGCGGGCTTCCTTTCTGCTTTTTGCCATGTCCAACAGGTTCCCAGTCTGATTGTTATACAGTAAGTGAATTATGGCGGAATAGATACTCGGTGAAAGAGAAAGGGATAAGGTACTGAAAGGATCTCTAGTAATGGACAGCTGAGGGAAGGTCTCGTGACTGGTGTTAAAAAAGAGGATTTCATTATACGACTACAGAGAGCTTTCGGCGAAAATGCAGTCTCAACCTCAACCTCATCCTCATCCGCATCCACCAACCCTACCGATACACAAACTCCATTCTCACAACCGGCAACAAACTCACCACTGCCAAGCCAACCTCCCATCCCACCTACACCTACACCTGCTCCTGACGAACCAGCTGAACAAACAGCATCACCTGCTCCAGCAATCTCTTCTTCCTTACAAACAGCCCAGACCCTGGGCAACGAAGGCACTGCAACCATCAAAGATAGAGGTAAACAGCGCGCGGAACCCGAAGCCGAAGCCGAAGCTTCCACTCCCAACGCAAATGCTCCAGCTCGAGCCAACTGGCTAGCAGAGCAACGGCAGCGACAACAAGATTCGCGACGGGAACGAGAAAGAGTGCTTGCGCAAATAGAGGCGGACAAGGCTGAAAGAAAGGCGAAGCGTGAAAATGAAAGAAAGGAAAGGATAGAGAGGGAAAAGGGCGTGGAAGCTAAGGGCGCGGTGCCAATTAGAGGAGATGCCCTGAAGAAAAGGAGTAGTGCCGAGACGGCGAAGTTGCAGGTGCGATTACTAGACGGAGGCACAATACGCGACACTTTCCCTTCCGATGGAAACTTAATCGCCAATGTTCGACCATGGATAGACTCCAATCTCGATACAAAAGCACCGTACACCTTCAAGCAGATTCTAGCTCCTCAACCAGCGCGCTCGATATCCATGTCCGAAGAGCAAGAAACCCTGCAAGATTTAGGCTTATTGCCAACAGCAACGTTAGTCCTCCAACCCGTATCCTCCTACGCTGAAGCCTATGGTACTTCTGCCTCCACAGGCGGTATACTCAATGTACCATACAACGTCGTGGCGGGAACGTACGGGTTCGTGAGTGGTACGCTTACCGGTGCGGCGCGTTGGTTGAGAGGTGGCACATATGAAGAACCTGGACCGAACGGACAGATTTTGGGAGAAAGTCATGAGAGACATGCTCCTCAGAATGCCGCCACGGTCGCACAGGGAGTGAGGGTCAGGACGTTGGCGGATCAGAGGGCTGATAGGGGAGAGGATCAACAATTTTACAACGGAAACAGTTTGGATTTTCAGCCTGACGATCGATAACGATGTCAAGCCCTGTAAACTCGTAAAGCGACATGACGAGCTCTTAGTGTGCGCAAGAAATGATAACTTGTTATAACGTAAATATTCCAATAGAACACTTTCTTGATCACGAAATGAAAAATGGAAATCACGAAACTCCAAATACGCTCCGTCCTGGTGAACCCAGATCGCCTGACCCAATTCTTGCGCGAGCTGAACTAACAGAGAACCGGGTATCTAAGCAACGCCCCCCGCTCTCCCTGGTTCCTTGCGCCCCAGTCAGAGAAAAGTCACTCGCTCAAGTGGTATCAAGAAGAGGAAGAATCAGTTGCCAAAAACGCCAGTGAGCTTAGAGAAAGGGTGCTTAATTCCCAGGAGAGCAACGCTGGATATGGAGTAAAGCTAATAATGAACACATGGTAAGAAATGAAGCCGTGCCGCAGACTCGCATGGGATGAGCACCTTGCCGTTTGATATGCGCTCGCTCGTGAATCGCTAGGTATATAGAACCTAGCGCCTAATGGAAAAGGAGTAAGCAGGATGGTTTGCATGGAAACAATGTTTGCTAAGAAGACTTACCAACGCAATGAAAATCCAGGCTGGGAGTAAGATGCTAAGGTGGGCGGTGCTGCCAGAGTACTGGAGGATAAAGTTTGTGCCTACAAAGTAGACGAAGCTTGCTGAACAGAGGCGGACTATCGAGGCCATGGGGGTGTACTTGATGAGCCTGAGTCCGGTTTAGCAAATGGCATGTAAGAGGCTGAGTGTAAAAACCATACCATCGCATCATTAGACAATCCATGGAGAAAAAGGCTATATAGCCACAGACGGCACACTTGGCACGGTCAGTCTACTATCCACGCATGACAATTGGACGAAAAGAAACACACCCATATTGCAGCCAGAATCATTTCCACCAACAATCGACTCTCTTTTCCCCCAGCTCTAAGCGAGACCCACCCCGTCTCGTCACTAACGCTCAACCAAAAAATCTTCCAAAGTACCGGGATCCCGAAGTAGTACTCCGGCAGAACCGACAACATACGGCACAAATAAAGCCATTTATGCCATCGGTTATTCAAACCCAAAAGCACCGCAACTCGAGGATGCAGACGTCCGGTCGCACATTCCGGTGGGTACACTGTGGGATGCAGTTCGGGTCCTGATGGATCTTCTGCATCTTCAATTTCTGGAGCATGTTGGGAATATGCTGGTGGCTCCGAGGAATAAGCCGGTGGAACCGATTGTGAGAGTGGAGTACCATCAAGAGCGTCGAGAGAATGATCCAATGTAATTGCGAGATCATCAACCGCCTGCCGGTGGTTGAAGGCCAGTGAGGTGGTGTACTACGGCGTATTGCTGCCGCGTAGCATTCTCGCTGTATTTGAGAATCAAAAGTTGAAACGCTTCCCGGTCTGAAATTTGGTGTGGAGAGTGAAGATGTTCATAAAAATTTGGGGGCAGAGTTGGTCTCGTGGTGAGCAATAACTCTGGCAAGAATATTACTCCTTTTTATCCTAAGTACAGCCGGCGCAGTAGCAGCAGAGGCTTCGGCGATAACGCGAATAAACACACAGAGAGATACACAAAGCAAAAGGAACGACAAGACTTTGTTTCTTTGACAGAAGGAGTGAAATAGAAGATGGAGCTACAGCATGATGTCACGAGGGTGGAAGCAAGAAAAAAAGGGAGAGATTGTGGGGGGAGCAACGCCCGAGTTGAGAGGGTTCAAACGATTTGACTTTCGTGAGACATGGACATCGAAGCTGGAAATGAGGATGCGTGTATTAGGTATGGAGAAAATAGATTCTTTAGCGCAGCTGTTTGATTAGACAGGATTACAACTTTCGTCTTCCATTAAGGTAATTACCTCCAGTTTAAATGGAGGTTCGAGCGGAAAGCTAAGCACGTGATTTGATATACAGCGGTGTTAACGATCTTGAGTGGATATTTTTGGCGGAATCTGATGCCAAGCTGGCTTGAGTATTCATCGACGATTGTGTAGTGACAGCAACGGAGTTCATTGTTATTGCTGTCCCTCCAATTAATTGCATGTTTCTAACCATCCTGCGATGCGGTAAACCTCCAATACTTCCCAAAATCTCGGTCATCATGTGCCAGTCCGTCCTCCATATCCCCAAGGTAGCTCTACGACATCAGCGCTCTACCTGGAGACCATCACTATGTATCCAAGAAGCACACCGAGGATTTGCAGCGAGCTGTCCGCAACAAGCAGAGAAGGGAAGCCGACGGAGGCAACAAGCTGTGGCAACTCAAATGACCAAACGCAGCGCACCAGCGCATCCCAAGTCTGCCGCGAAGAAGGAAATGATGAATATGACGGCCGATAAAATCCCTGATGATGTTGGCGTTCTACCCAGTATGTACTATATATATTTATATATACTCATATATATTCACCGCTGAATAAGTAGGCCGGAAAAGCTAAACTGGGGATGTAGATACCATTGTCATGCCACCCTTCTCCAAACACCCTTCTATATTCCGAGAGCCAGGCTTATTCACTCGATTGCATTGGGACCATATCAAAAACATAATCCAAAATAATGTCGCGTAAGAATCATCATCATTCGTTCTAGTCATTCCCCGTCTTCGTGTCATGCTAATACACCTCTCCCAGTCTACTCGCCTACAAATTCTTCTTCTGGAGAGGCGTAACCGCCGCCAAACCCCTTCGACCTAAAATTCAGCGCCTCACCATCGTTCGCCATGCCAAAGATCTCCACAAGAAACTCTACGCTGCGTTCGCTGCAGGAAATGAAACTGCACTGAAAGATCTATGCTGTAAAGGTCTGCGGTCAGAGTATTCCATGCGGATAGCAAGGCGGAAACCAGGTGAAACAGTTCACTGGAAATTAGTCAGATATGTGAATAGCTTGATTAGTCCGAGGGTTGTCAGCCATAAATGCGGTGGTATGGGCGCAAGTCTCGGCGATTTGCCCATCGGGATACAGCAGGCTGTTGTAAAAATGAAGAGTATCCAGATGATGAAGACGATCGCGGCACCGGCAGGGCGGGCAAAGCAGCCACCCTCGACAGCTGTAAAGGAAGGGAGCGCCGAAGAGGTTGACTGGACTGGCGCGAAGGAGAAGGCAGTGGTAGAATATATGGTGTTACAGAGGCGGCTGTTAAAGGGTGTTTATGAAGATTGGAAAGTGTGGGGATTTGCAAAGGAGCTTGATGTGGACGAGTTCAGGAAAGAGAGGGACGAGAAGGCGCAGAGGCTGAGGGACACACAAGCAGGAAAGGATACTCAAGCGGCTTCAGGTCAGTTCGAAAAAGAGTTATAAACAACCAAGGCGCTGTTCGAGAAGAACCTGGAGCGATCGACGATGCGAAGCGAACGTACTTACAATGTAAGCGTGTATCATACCGATTTGTAACATAACTATGCCCGTTGATAACCACTCATAATTAAAAGAGTCCAAGTATCACACACAGTTTACAGCATCAACAAGATGGAATGAGTCGCAAATACGAATGTCATTACAGAGGTCCATGCAAGCCCAGTCTACGAGTAAGAGACCGAGCGTGGATGAATAGTGTAACAACTGACTGAAAGCAAAAGCTCGGTCTGGATGAGATCAATCATGCCGTGGGGCCCTAAGGATCAAGTCTATCACCCTCATTGTACTTCTGTATGTGTAACCCAGCCATCACGTCGCGAGAGAGCAGAGGCGGTTCCAAGGTAAGAGTCGTAGTAGCATACTTTGGAGCATAGGTTTTGGTCTCGAAAAAGCCAGTCTCTCTAGCCGGAATGGCGGGCGGGGTTTGACTTTTGGCAATTAGAAGCCATGGACCTGTCCAGCAGCGTTAGTTGAGAGCTCCTAATCTCACACCGAGAGGGTCATCTCACCTTGATGGTCTTGGCATCGATGTCGAGACCTTTGTCCTTGTCGACGAGGAAATCCTTTATAGCATTGCGCTGATCACCCTGGAGTTGGATGACATCGCCTGCCTTTTCATCGTTCACGATGGTTCCATTGCAAGCGAACTGCTTCTTAATGACCTTGAGAATCTTCTTTAGATCAAACTTGGACGGAATGCCTTCGATGGTGGTCAAAGTCTTACGACCATTACGCTCTGTGCGGCTAGGTCAGGACGAGCCAGAAGGCGCGACTTTGTATGAGTATTTCAACTTACGTTGGATACGGATGTGGATATCTGTGGTAAAAATCAACAAAATGCTCAACAGGTCAAGCTGAGGAAGGCAGGGATGTGCTTACTGGTTTGCTGAGTTGCGGTCTTCGTCTCCGAAGTATCCTGGTCCTGCGCATCCGCAAAGGGATCTGTTTGGAGTCAGTAAATCGCGCCGATACCATATGTGAATCTCTTAGGTAAAGGTGTGGTTTGTGTGGCTGGATGCGGTTGCGTGCTAAATCTCATTCTTGCTTCCCTTTGCGACAGGCGACGCCCGCCTGCTTTGAAACAGCGAGTCGACACCCTACCGAAGCCCTCGAGAATAGACAGCGAAAGGGATAGGAAAGAACAGCAAAGGTTCACTCAGATTACAAAAAGAAAGGAAAGGAAAAGAAAAGAAAAGGGCGATGCATACCAAAAGACCTGTTGTTTGTCAGTCTCGCGATAGCAAGAAAGGGCGGGCGCATATGACGAGGAGGGGTAAATGCGGCTTGTGATGGACTTACTTGAGGTTTTGGATCTCTGTGGACATACGATGCTTTGTGCTGTACGCCTACTAAGTGTTGGTAATCAAGTGTATGATTGTGCAAAGTAGAAGTGTTTGTGGTGGTACGGGAGTATGTCTGGAAGAGTGGAGAATTTGAGTTGTTGAGTTCTGGGGGCTTCGTTGGTGGGCAGCGGAAGGGGTTCGCACTTTTGAAAACCTAAGAGCCTGGGCGGGCGCCCTAAGGTAGGACTCAGCCACTAACCTCAGCACGTGACTCTTCTGAAGCCTTACATATCAGGCAGGTATCATCGCCACCCAATTTTGTGATACTGCGTCCCGATACCTTACTTCACACCCGATTGTCTCAGCTGCTCGCCCAGTCAATCTATTATTCCGTCATACATACCAGTCACAAGCGCGAGCGAATAATCTTGTCGAAATGACTATCGTTTTGCTTTCTAATAATCGAAGGTGAACGCTTTCTAACTACTCAACGTATCTTACGTCGAGCAGCACCGAATCCACATTCAAGGACCGTCAAATCATTGCACTCAAAGTCAGGCGCCCATTCTTGTCATTTTATGATTTTGCTTTTCCAGCAATCTCTACTCACTCTTTGTTCTTCAGCCTCATCAGCAGGCAAGAGGTTATTTCACTTAAAGTTTGCAGCATTTTTGCGGGGATGAACATGTCCAGATTTCGCTCTGTTCACAGTGTCATAAAACCGCCAAGCTTGAAGTTATGATCCATGGATTCTACAATTAGTGGAAGTGTAGCCTGGAGCATCGTGCGTCTTCACCGTCCTCCCTCATGTTAATCCAAGCGGTCCTCGATATCTCAATGGATAGTTGCGTACACAGCTTTCGAGAGTAGGAGACCATACACGTTTGGATTTGGTTCAAATTATGGTAAAATCTCAATGTTTCTTCTGGCTTACGAAACTTAGGGAGTAAGTTTCAGCACATGACCTTGGTTTTAGTTCACCAGGTTATACTTGTTGAACTGTTCTCTTGTGAATGAATTAGCCCGTCATGATCTTCTATTGTACAAGTGTCGATGTGGTAAGGTCGGGTACGAAGCTATAAAGCCTAAGGGTGTTGCGCAGCACAAATGATCGATCATTTAGAAGGTTTTTCCGACAGACAAATCGGAATTTGGCCAGATCTAGATCTGCACTCACCTGCCAAATCTGTCAATCGGCAGGCTGACTATTGCACTTGCACCATCCTGCTTTAAATCTGTGTAATGCCTGCGAAACGTTTTCATCATCAATTGCTCGGATCATTTCACGTAGGTTCCGTGCGTTGCCTCCTACTTGGCTGAGGAGGACGCAAATCCGGGGCATGGATGGATTAGAATAACTTCCGGAGCTTTTTGCTGCACCATGCACAAGGTTGAACTACAACAATATACTTGTACGTGTCGGCTCGACCTCATCAATATGTTGCGGATATCAGCAATCAATAGTTTGTATTTGGTTTTATGTACTTCTTACCACTAGCCTATTATCCTACAAAATTTGAGCCCTCTTTTAAGCGGCACAAGCGGTATCAAATTGGAGACGCACTTTTAGTCCATATACCATGGTCATAGCCACTGGTCGTGTTGTACATTACAATAATTCCTTCTTATCAACAAAAATTAAGCTGTCATGTTCTCGCGATCATTGAGGTGCTGCTGCTGGTGGAGCGGTCCCTGTTCCTACACCCGGAGCTGGTGGAAGAAATAGTGGCATATAAGACTAGGATGGGGGTCAATCAACAGTATCCTTCAACCTTTTGCCTGCATTGCTTACTACTGCGAGCGACATGACTACCCAGTATCTTAGCATCGAACTCTTGAAAATAGGACCGAGTAACTTACGAGCCATCAAAACTGAGAAATAGCCAGGTGTTGATGCTGTTTTCTTTTGTTGTGGTGTCTCTCCAAGAAATGTCTGCAATGCAAAAACGACCGCACACCTTGTATGCCGTTAGCATACCGGTTCACGCGTACTCACGAGCTAGACTCCTACCATCCTAACATCCTTAGAGTTCCACCAGATTAGTAATGAAGCTTGATTGGCAGGTGATCAGCTTACTTGTTCCGGGTCACGATCTACCAACAAGTCAGTCTGTGATAATCGTTCGATGATTTTAGAGCGTACTTACAGCGACCATCGGAAGTGTACTAGACAACGTGCCTAATGAGCATTAGTAAGGCTCTATTATTGTAAATCGGACTACATCAGCACTGACCAGCCATATCGACTTCGGACTTTTCTGCTGGAGGTTCCACGTAGGGAACGACTGAATACTAGGTCAGATTCAGGGGCAATGATTTTTTGAGCTGTATCATACTCAAGTCTGCCCTTCGCATATCCTTCTTTGATGACATGATGTCAGGTGAGTTCTCCGAGATAGTGGAATAACGAGATGAGGAGGGGACTTGTGCCGAGAGGTGTGGTAGAGTATTTGTGCACCCGACGCGCAGGCGAAGTGAAAACAAGGAGTAATGGAATTTGTCGAGATGCAGAATTGCTTGAATCGCGGAACAAATGTTAACCGGATACCCCAGCTGGTGCACGTGACCACCTAATGCACGCGATTTTACACCAAAACTAGTAACTTTTGAACTCTATTATCTCAACAACTATAGAAGCGATAATATTAAGAACTTATAGAGATATTAATAAATACTTAATCTTATTATATTAATATTTTATATAGTATATTATTAAGATCTTAGCTCTATAAATAAGTCTAAAGTATAGTAGATTTAGAGTTTCCTACGGTTCGGGAGTATTCCGAATAGGTCGGGACGGTCTTAGTATTAGTATCGGTTCTAGTTTAGGGTCGATATATTAAAAGCCGACCTAGACTAGAACCCGAAACAAATTACCCGTAGAGTATTGACCCCACCTATAATACAACCCCACCTATAATACAAGAAAATCCTCCGAAACGTATATTAGACGCGTTATCAACGCAATACCTACG
>MU007182.1:0-18238 GCA_010583015.1 Tothia fuscella
TTATAAGATATTGGACGAATTATTAGCGTTTTAAATTTTTTGATTTTGTTAGATGTGAAAGAGATAAAGGGACTATAATATACCTGCTTTGGTGTTTTTCGTAATGGTGACGTTGGATTATGTTGTTGTTGAAGAGTGGAATGGAAGTTGTCGTTAGGGAGCTTGTATAAAAAAGACGGAGAAACAGAGAAACATATTTAAGCATGTCGATGGATCTGTGAATACTTTCCTCAAAGACCACTTGCTGGTGTTTCTGGCTTCGTGATACGAACGCCTGCCAAACAGGGCATTCATGCGGAAAATTCCCACGAGTAGCCCAAATACCTCGTGGCAGTACTTTGTGCCAATGAAATATGCCTACGAGGCTGTTACCCTTGTCACAACCTGCCTAGATAAGTGAGCTAGATACTGCTGCCCACGCTGAGGGAGATAACTTTTCCCTCTGTAGTCTTAGTATGAAATCCGCTCAAAATAGAAACATCAATCACTTAAACGCGGATACGGGTAAGAATCATGCAGTTTGAAGAGACGTTGAGGGAATGAAGTAGTAAGAACGTCGAGAAAGAGCCTAACCTAGAGAGATGTCGACGCAATCGGAGAAATGCCGAGTCTAGGGATATCAAGGGGGAACATCATCAGGACATCTACTCCGCAAGCACCTCTCTCAATCCATTTAGAAAACCTGGCATGAGCTTATTCAACTCATTGATGGGTGGTTTCGGTGGCTCTCCAGCCCCACTCCTGAGCCTAGCCTGCCTAGCCCTCCGCTTTTGCTCCGCTAGTATGCCGTCACTCCCGTCCTCATCCTCACTCTCGCCGCTTGACCAGCTCTCTATACTCTCCTCAAGATCACTCAAATCTTCCTCATCGACACCAAAGTCACTAGGTCTTATAGCCGAAAAGCCGGGCATATTCCGTGGAGCCTCACCTGCAGAAGTTGCTTCCGCCATCTTCAACTTTGTCTTCTCTTGGTGCCATCGCTTCCGTTTGATCTGCCATTTGATGAGGGAGTTGACTTCGCGGGTAGCTCTTATCTGATCGACTACCCCGTTTTCTATAGCCTCTTTGAACAGGACATTCATATCCAAAGCACCACCCTTGGGACCTGATCGCAGGAAGGCCAGGATACCTTCGATGTGGCCCATGAGTGCGTCAAAGAGCCCGTTATCATGCTTATGCATTTCGTGCACGAATTGGTAGAAGTCGTCCTCGTGCCGGGCGCAAAGGTCTATGAACGCTTGCACTGTTTGATTAGGATCCGCAGAAAACCCTTGACGTTGGGCTTCTTCAACGGTCTTGATGATGTCGTCGATGAAACTGGAGAGGTCTGTTACACTATTGTAAACGTTTGCAGACTTTATGACTCGCATGATAGGTTCGTAGAAGATTTCTAAAAGGTTACGGAGGAGTTTGATTGTATTAGGCTGTGACAGTGTATGTGTTAGCAAACAAATCGAAAATAGTGATGAAGGTGAGATAGATTTGTCCTGAGTCGAGGTGACGTGATTGGCGTCCAAATGATGTTCATCAATCAATCATCCCACTTGCCTCGTCTCCTGAAAGCTTGATGAGCTTCTCAACGTCTTGATAGAGTCCAAAGGAACCCAGAGTGACGAGAACACAGCGGATGATGGGATCTAACTCATGACGTAGCATGCGTACCTCGTTTATGATTTCCAACATCTTGACCTTATCGCGCTGTCGAAGGTAAAGCTTGAGTAGCTGCTTCATGTGGGCGAACAGTTCGGCGTCCGCAGTGTGTTCACTGCCAACGTTTTCAACAGCCCCTTTCCAGGCTGAATGAGCACCTGTCGCTACTGACAATTGATCATGCGATAACACATCTCCAACCCTGGGAGACTGGAGTATTTCAAGAACAAGATCAATATTCTTTGCTTTGGCCTCGAATTTGACTTCGGATTTGATGTCCTCGTCCAGCTCCACATATTTCTGAATCCTGGCCGGAAAGTCCGCGTCCTGAATCTTTTGAGTAATGAGAATGGTGATCGATTTCTGAACGTTGTTGACCCCGTCTTGGATGGCCATGCCGAAAATATGCTGTAACAATGACCGACTCCCGAAAGGTTGAGCCATGAAGACATCGAGAATGCGAGGAAATAGGGCGATAGGATTAGCGAAGCGGACGATATTCTTTACAATGGCATAGGGAAAGAGTGAGTGAATTCTCTTCAACTGGGCGAAAAGCTCTGCAGAGTTGTCTTCGGCAAGGAAGAGGTGATATATGGTGGCCGCAATTCTGCATGATTGTTAGTCCAGGCATCAGAAAGGCTTTGTTGATAGAATTTTACTCTATTCGTAGCCACTCGGCAACTTTCTTGTGCTCAGGCGGCAGTTTAGCAATGGAGTTCTTTTGCTTGATTGACGCAAAAAGACTCCTCAACCCATCTAATGTTATCAGTAGATAATCAACTACGTGACAAAACACCAAGACTCACTACTCTCAATAATTTGTCGTCTGAATCTCTCCATATGAACGTCCACCTCAGCCGCTCTCCGTTGCGCAATCTCATAGAATTTGGTCTGCTCCAGGATGCGCTTCTCATCGATGGTCTTCCTTTTTTCGATATCTCCTAATTCTGCTGGATCCAAAGTAACCTTGTCTTTTATAAGAAATTCTTGCATGGACGTTGACCTGGCAATGTGCTGGTTTTGTAAAAGTGTTCGCAGTGCTGCTCGAAGGGATACTCGTTGTGCCTCTCGGAAGAGCACAGGTGGGCTGCCCTGATCCATTGACGTCCGTGGAGAATGTCCGGGCTTGATAGAAACGGATGAGCGATTGCGCCTGTGGTGGACTTTATTCTTGACGCGGTCGCGCATCCCTAATGGCTTTAGCTTATCTGAGCTGGGGTTCTCTTTTGCGTCGTAGAATGTCAATGACGATGTCGAATCGGTTGATGGTATTGCGCTCGTACTATCCTCAGCAGCAAGCTTACCCCTCAATTTCTCCATGGGAACCATCTCATCCGACTCAAATGAGGAGAGGCTCGAAGCATCGTCCATGAATGAAGGCATAACGTAGTCGGTCGAGTTCTTCTTCGGAAGCGGAGGCAATACTTTGCCAGCCAACTCCAGCCTCAATTTGTCATGCATATCCTTGAAGTCCTCGTACCGTCTCACAACAAAATGTTCTGGGCTCTCTCCCGCCTTGACCCGGATGATGTATTCACCCTCGGTAGCAGATCTATTGAACCTTTTCTTGGTAGTATGCATCCTCACACCTGCCACATTGACATCCCATCCATTTATGAAGTGACCTTGGGGAGTGTTCGCGATCAGGCCATTCTCTTGAGCGCCACGATCCACAACCTCCAATTCAGCAAAGCGTATGCGCTCTTCGTAGCCAGAAGCTGTGGGTATTCCAGAGACCATCATAATTTCAACAAGTTTCTCGGCCTTTTTGGCCAATTTCTTTCTCTTTGTATCTTCGAGACGGTCTTCCGACGACGAGATCTGTTTGGTGGCGAAGGATTCGAGAAACTGCAATTAAATAGCGTCCATTAGCGGACTGGTTCTTAAGAGATATATACGTAGACGTGTATAAGTGTACATGTTTACATGTGCACCTTTATGTGTGTGTACATATAAGTACATATACTTATATGTTAGTGGGTAAAAGAGGTGACGGTAATACGTACCAATTGCACCCTGTCCTGCCAAAACTCCTGCTCCCGCGCCTGGTCGAGAAATGGAAAGGTTCGGACATGATGTACAAACAGATACCTCAAAAGTGGTAACTCCGAGTCTTGCGGCACAACCTCGCCTTTGTCGCCCTTGAAAGGTGCACCGAATCTTCTGAGGGCGGTTGGTGAATTCAGCTCGCCAATTTCGTCTCTGACCTGATGTCCGATAAGCTCGCGCTTCAGGTCTGTACAGACAATCAGTGGGTTACTCCTAGCTGGGGACGCTTCTAGTATGTCAAGTATTCTGAAGCTGGAGAAGAGAAGGGAAGGGAAACTCACAATGTTCCTGCTTCCCCGTCAAAACAGCTCCGGGCCGCGGTATGGACCTGTACGAAGTGTCTGCTCTCTGCAGCCTGAATCGTTCCAATAATGTACTGTCCATCCTGGGTTTTGCTAACAATCTTTACACGTGAATATAAGCTCTCATCTAGGTGTAATAGACTGATACTGTCCAGCAAGGCAAGGTGAATCCGAAGCCGCGTCCTTGTAATTATATGGATACGTACAACCCGCCAGGACAGCTGTGATGAGAAGTAGAAAAGAGCAAGCTCTGATAGTCAGGGAAGGAGCAATTTGGTATGTGGTATGTGGTTAGGGAAGTAAGTAATTAGCCTTGCGGCAACGACTGCACCATGCTCGTATCACGGAAACCACCTCGAGACGCAGGGAATGACGTACTCTGGAAGCTATCTTTCAAAGACAGAAGCTCAACATTTATGGGATTTACCTTAAAAGTCGTCAAGAACAGGAAATTCCAAGACTAGCAAAATGTGCTCAGCCTCAATCTCTCGGCATCGGTCATAATAGTGCAACAAGGATGTCAACACTTAAGCGCTCTCACCAGCCCGCATCATTGCAACCAGATCTGCTTAATATTCCTTGACCAGCGCTGAGTGATAATTGTGGCCCTGGATTTCTGGTTTGTGAGACTCCAGCACTCCACTCATACACCCAGGACATCCGAAGCTTTCATTATTGTTGGCCGGGCCGGCTCATGCGAATTGTTGCTCTCACAATGCGTCGCATCAATAAATGGAACAGTTGATTTACAGCTACATACTAACACTTCCGCATTGCCTACTACCAAAAAATCTCGAGCATATCAGTCCTCCTTTTGAAAGCATCTCCGGTAACTACTATTCCATGTTCAAACATGAGAACAAACCACCCACCCATAGTTAGGAGAAACACGAAATAATGCGGCCCATTCGCATCAATAATCTAGCTCAGCTTCAGCTCCATTACTACCGCCCGCAGCATCCAGGTCCTCATAACTCTTGATAGCACGACCTTGAACAGCTTCACGCGGTCCGAGGGTGCCATTCCCGCCATCCGAGAAGCGGGGGTTACCCATGGGAGGTCGCCCTCCACGTGGTGGAGTAAGTCTTCCTGAAGTATTCCACCGTGCGTTCCGATTGTCTTTGCTTCTATCATACGGTCCCGGAGCACGATTATTGTTGTAGCGATTGTTGGTGCGGCGAGGTCCAGCGCCGTGTCGGTCTTCATCACCAGGATTACCGCCCCACGAAGGATTGCTCACTCCTTGGGATGCTAGGAAAGCAGCCATCTGCATGGCATTTGGAGGTCCGTTACCCAATGCTCCTGGTATACCACCGAAAGGCATATTGCCAAGGTTGAAACCACGAGGGGTCCCGGCTGGGATGTGGTTATTGAGTGGGAAGTGGCCATTGCTATTAGCATCGCTACGGGAGGGCGCTATATGTGCCGGATCGACCACGTAGCTGTTGACGAGAAGAACCTACTTGATGTTTAGTGTAAGCCAAAATGATTATGATATACAAAATTCCTCACTTCTTGCTTGAGTTTCTCGTAAAACTCAACATGTCTCTTCTCGACATGTTTCTTCCAGAACACCTGGCCTTTGAATAGCTTACTGCAATCTGGAACCTTACAGCGATACTTGGCCTCGTCTTCTTGCTTCACATACTTGCTCAGCTCTTCATCCAAGCCTTCTTCCAGAGGCTTTCCACCAATTTTCTTGAGATCGACAGAGTCGGGCTCCAGGATTTGCATAAGCTTATCTTCGTACGTCCGAACCCAGTTGAAAGCTTTCGTGAGTTGCTGGTAGGTTTTGGTGCCTGCTTTGACAAACTTTTTTTCGTCTACCGGCGAGCCACTGGGGTCTTCCTCCTTGCTGCCGTGGTCCTTTTTAAATGGGAAAGGCTGATTTTCGGCGCTGGCCTTTGCGGCCGTCTTTGCAGAACTTGTCAGGCTCGAACGAGGACGTCGAAGATGTCCGCCAGGGCATTTCCTGGTGAGCTCATGGACAGAATCACTCTCAAAGACGCAGAAAAGGCAGAAGTTGTAGACTCGCCGGAGATACTCGACGAGCAGGTCTAAGTGCTTCTTCTTTGCAAGCAGGTCCTCGTCGTCAACTTCGTCGTCGATCGCACCCTCTTCGTCTTCATCGATAGCACCCTCCTCGCCATCTTCCATGTCTTCGTCTTTGACAGGCTTGATCACAGCGGGCGCATTTACAGGAGGCTGCAGCCAACCCTTCTCCTTCAGCTTTTCAACTCGGGTTTCCACCTTTGCGACCCCATCATGGCCCCCACCAAGTTCAGAATCCAATTTGTTCGCAAGGCGGATTGCGAGCTGAAGGTCGCGTTCGATACGCTCAGGCGCCGAGAACAAGTCCCACAAGGCCTTTTTGCGCGGATTTGAAGGAGGCTCATGTATACCAACATGGCATGTGAAGTCGCCTCGCTCTTCGTCTTTGATGGTCTTTCCATTCAGTTCCTCCAAGGCCTTTCTCGCGCCAGTTACGGTAACCGCACCATCGCCAGCTTCTGATCTTGCAGCAACCTCTTCACCTTCTTCAGCATCCTCATGCGACGGTTCTTCCTGCTCGTCAATCTCCATTTTCTCGGCCGAAGAGTTGAGCATAACCCATCCAATACGGTGGTATTTCTTGATGGGATTAGGATCGCTCAAACTGAGCCATCTGAACCCTCCTTCGCCCTCTCCGAGGTGCTCCTTGCAGAAGGACTCCATCTTCTCACGGCTGACCGTCGGCGCGATTGTCTTGATTAGTAACGTCGGTTGCAGGGCAGCCTCGTCTCGAATATCCCCACCGCGAGTGGGAAGGAGATCGGCGACACCGAGCACCTCATTTGCGGCGGTCGTCTCACCTTCTTCTTTTTCGATGATACCGCCGGCACCGTTGCTCTCGCTTTTGTATATTCCTTCGAGCGTGAACTCATCGAATATTCCATTGTCCATGTCCTGACTCCACCGCGCGTAAGCATCCTGGCGGAACTCTGCCAACTCACGGCGGAACTTGTCTCGAGCTTCCGGGTTGTACCGCTCCTTGAACCACTCCTCTCCCCTGTGCTGTAAGACGAAGGAGCGTGCCATCTGGACTTGCAGCTTCTCCTTGTACGCATCATATGCAGCCTGGATCTGCTCACGTTCCTTGGTGCGTTCTTCCCTTGACTCCTTTTCACCCCTCAAACGGTCGGGTCGACGGCCAGTCTTCTGCCGCTCTTTTTCCTCCTTGACGAAATTGTCCACCCTCCACCACTCGGCAAACCACGTGAAACCAACTTGGTAGTCCAAAGTGAGCGGATTAGGGAGTGGGTTACCAGGTATTGGAGCCGGAGCGTCCTGGCCCGGTACGTATCGGTCGATGTGGGTAGGAGGTTGGGGGGACGAACGACGTCGGCGATCGGGTCCATCCTCTCGCTGACGGTACCCCTCCTCCCTCGGGGCACGTTCGGGCTGGTAGCGATCAATCATCGGGGGAGAACGTGATCGGTTGCGGCCGGTGCCACCACGGTTTGGCCGACGCTGCTCACGGTCGAATGGTGCTGCCAAAGAATGTTAATCTCGAATCCACTCCAGCTATGCACAAAATGATAATGTTACTGAGAAAAAGCAGGCAGAAGCGGTGCGGACGGCGCTGGTAAGCCCATTAGGAAAGAGACTGCATTGTGCGTACCTGGTGAGCGACGTCTGAAGCCCTCTGGGTCACGGCCCCGAGAATCATCCCTCCTTGCACGTGTCAGTAGCTATAACGAATGAACAAGCTGCCTATGTGGAGGAACCTACATGTACTGGTCCATGTTGACAGCTGTGGCGCTGATAAACCTGCAATTCAACGAGCAGTGAATCTGTGATCTTCTTGTAACAAATTTAAGCGGTAGAATGTATCAGAGATAGGATGGTCCGCAGCTGAGCTAGAGAGTGCCGAAAGAGGGGAGAAGAAGATGATAGACAATTGTCCGAGGACTCTGTATTTCGGCAAGGCTCCGTGTTAGACAGAAGATCAATCAATACGATGAGGTAAAAGAGAAGCCAAAGCCAAGTGGACAACGAGCAAGTGAGGAGAAAGTGCGGGAAGGGCAAGTATATCAAAAAGGTAGTAGTAGTGACACGCTAGAGCGAAGAGCAAAAAAGAGTAAAGCTGTCGCCGTCAAAGATGCGCGTACAGCTTCGTTGGAGCGCCACAAGAGGAGAGGTGTTATCAGAAGCACTCCGGTTGCCAAACCAGGAGAGTCTTGAGAGTGGCACCACGTGCATTGAAGCGGATGCGGAAGCGGATGAAGAGGAGAAGAAGAAGAAGAAGAAGAAGAAGAAGCATAAGTAGAAGTAGAGGAAGGGGAATGGGCCATTGTGATTGATGGATGAAGTGGTTCGAGAGAGTAGACTGACAAGAAGAGGAGAGCTGTGTTTTGTACTCAGAAAAAGGTATTGATGCAATCACGATACGCCTTGACTGCTTGAAAGCTGTCCACGCGGTTGGAGTTGGAGAAGCAGGTAGGTGGAGAGGGTTGGAAGTAGCACTGTTTCATCCTCCTGACAAACTGGCGCCTCAGGCATGGAGCAAAATGTGCCAGGCATTCATACAGTAGCTGCAGCTGCTACCTTACCGTGCTTACTCGTTCGCGTTAGGCTCTCGCAAAGCTGCACCTGCACCACCTTGACTGCAATTGATGACATCCATACCTACTAGGGACCAGCACCAGACATAAGGTACATTGTACAAACCGCTACAAAAGCTGTAACGTTAAGGACCAAAACTCATCATAATGGCCTTGAACCCCAAATATGCCGGCCAGATCTTTTCTTCTGGAATTCAACCTCGGGCAGTGCACACATTAGAGCTATGTCTGAACACCCAATATCTATACCAACTAGGACTTCTAATCCTGACAAATTTTTACACTGCAGATCTCGACTATGTCTGTCCATTCTCAAAGAAAATGTTTCAAACCCTTTATACTGGCATTCTCCCTACGATCAAGGAAAAATATCACGGCCGAGTTCAATTCATCTTTCGTCAACAAATACAGCCTTGGCATCCTAGCTCGACACATACACAGTATGATATCTTAGATCACGCACCATAGCTTCTGTTCTCTTCTTGACTCCACTCCGATATGAGTTTCGTGTCCGAGCTACAGCCCAAGTATCTTGGGCACAAACTTGAGGAAGGCGACGTGGAGGAGAGAAGTTACCGTGACATGCTCAAGCTTATATATACCGTTTTGAGAATTATTCACTAATTCCTACCTCGAACAGCGAAGCAGGTATTGCAATATTGAAGCTGTCACCTGACAAATTCTGGGAGTTTTCCAACGCCTTGTTCGACAAACAGACTGAGTTCTTCGACGTCAACGTTGTCAATGAAACGAGGAACAACACCTACAAACGGCTTGCTAAGATTGCAGCTGGTGTAGGATTGAAGGAACAAGAAGTCTTTGACCTTTTGGAGATCGGCGATAAGCCCAAACCGGATGGTTCCCTCAATACTGGCAATGGAGTCACAGACGACGTAAAGGTCTTGGTCAAAATAAATCGATTGGTCGGGGTGCACGTGACGCCAACAGTGCTCTTCAATGTAAATCTATTATCCTTACTATGTGGCTCCAAGTTAACACGTTTTCTCAGGGCGTGATTGAGAACAGCATCTCAAGCTCTTTCAGTACAGACCAGTGGGAGGATTGGCTCCGAAAGAACATTCAATGAATTCATGTACGACAAAATCTGTAAGCATGATTGATGGCTGACGATAGGCGATATAAATTGACTGCTTGAATATTCACCAAGCATTTTGTAACATGTGAAGTTGATTCGATTCATCAATGAATTTGTCCGCCAAAGAGAGCGATTTGAGCTCATTGAGATAGAGATTTGGTATACGACCTGCTAGTTTCATGATGCCCAACAAACGCCAAGATCTCATTGCCATTCTCCCAGTCTTTTGAACGTGACAGCGTACACGTGACGAATACATTACAAAGCACTGAACCAGTGGGAAGAAATGGCAAAGCTTTCAAAACCCGCATGTCTATACGCCCTTCCGACCCTGTAGCATTCCACCTTTGTCTCGCACGTCGTGATCGACTTATTTCGACCCTCGTAGCGGATGCTGGTGTTTCTAATGGCCATTGAAAGAGGGATAAGCCAGGAGAAGGAAGCCAGGATGGGAAATACCAAACGACTCAGATGGACCGACGGATCCGGTACAAACCAAGAGGATTATCGATGCCTCTGAGCTTCTGATCTTGCCAGATACAACCCCACACTCTCCCTCGCAACATCGCCGCCCCACACACCATCTCTGCCGCCCCTTCTCCACTCTTCACCGAGTCCACCTTCATCCGCACTGCCCATCCCTCTCGTGCTCTCCCCAAGGATGACTTCCATGTCTCTCCTCTGACTACTGATCCATCGCTTCAAAAAGCCGACCGGATCTTTTGCCATGGCCTCGTAGAAACCATGCTTGGCCTTGCCCTGAGTGATGGCTTGGACAACAAGTGCAATTTGATCATCGATGTCGACAATCTGTTGCAAGATCTTGACGTGAGTACTTGAATGCCAGAGGGTGTTTGTGATGCGTGTCCGGAGAGGGTCGTCTTCTAAAACGGTGACGTCGTATACGGTATATGGAGATGGTGTTGGTTTGGCATTGACGTAGTCTGCGTCAACCCGGATGGTGTAGTTGAGGATGACTGGGGGAAGGGGATGAAGATGGCGAAGGATGAGATCGGGAATGTAATTGAATTGGATGACGTCTGTGCCAAAGGCCTGCATTGGGACGTCAGCAAGGAATCATGCTGTAGTTATGTAGTGATACCGGCCTTTTTCATGTAATAATCGCAACGGATGTGTCTAACATCTTCATTCTCCTGTAACTTGTTTGCACGAATGTAACTCCACAGCTTGTACATGACCCCCGGTCTGTCATCCTCAGTAGTGTCGCAAAGCTCGGCAAGTTCGGGTGAGAGTTGAAAGCGCTCCGGATTTTCATCTCGGTATAGCTTAATCTCGACGTTGATGTTTTCGTCGCTTTTGCGCTCGAACTTGAGGAGGTCGAAATCTGCGCCGTCGGCGGTGCTTGGAGCACCAGTGCGGGCATCAGGTGGCGGTCTCTTCCACTCGATGGCAGCCATGCCGTCGGGTTGGAGTGCCTGGGGACGCTTGAATTCCACTGTGATTTGTTTGAAGTAATGAGATAGTCTTGTCCGCTCGTGAATACCTGGCGCATTTTTGAGAGCTTGAGCTTCCTTGCCCTCTTCTACCTCTTCTACCTCTTCGGAATCTAATCCGTCTTCGGCGGGTAAAAGCTTGCCCTGGACGTTGACCTTGTATGAAGCTTGGGAGGAATCGCCAAAATCAAAAGCATCAGTATCCAAGCTGGTGTTTTGCCATGGTTGATTGTCGGCCGTGTTATTTATGAAGATGCGCATCGTCCTCGAACGCTTCTCATTGCGCTGCGTCTGATCCTGCATGTCCAGCTTCTTCCTCATCATGGTGGAATCGAGTTTGCGCTCAATGTCGCGAAGACGGCGATAGGTGGAAGCGGCATCTCCAATGACAATCTCCTCGATTCCCTCTGGCAAATCCAAATCTGTCGGTTTCTTGGACCTACGCCGCGCCTCTTCCCGCTTTCTGGCCTCCTCCGCTTGCGCTGCTTGCATCTGCTGAGGTGTTGGTTGTTGTTGATATTGGCCAGGGTTAGCGACCATGGGACCTGGACCTGCAGCAACAAAAGTTCGGTTCAAGTCAGCATAACGGATCATGTTGGGTTGCATTTGGCGATTGCCATGTTGATATTGATTTTGATTATTCATTTTACAGATCGATACTGCGCAAAAATGAAGGTGCAAAAATGCTAAGGGGTAAAGTGGTAAAGTGGTAAAGTGCTACTAGTAAAGTGCTAAAGTGCTAAGTGCTATGGAGGTTGGGGTTTACTGTTTTGGTGTTTGTAGGGAAGGAGCAGAGGACTTGCCTTTCCGTGGTGGTCCATTTCGATTAAAGTTCGCTTGCATTGTGACTGTGTGTGGGGTCAAGGGACCCGAGAACCTCAAAACTGCGGACTTTTCACCAACGATGAGGTGAGGTATTTGCGCGTGGAGTCGTGGACTGATGGATTCTCCCACGTAAAAGACGCGAGGAGGTTGGAGTCGCTCCAGCCCTGCCTGTGCTGTGCGTGCTGTGCCGCCCCTGGTCCTGGCACTTCTCTCACCTCAATTTCTGGCTCCGCTCGAATGGCGGGGCATTATTCACCTCATCAAACAACCTTTCAACTCGTCCTGCTTCATAGCCTTGGAACCACCTATTGGCTCGAGTACGTGGCAGAGCTGAGAAAGATGAGGTTTATGAAAGTTTCTGTTTGACGGAAAACGCCTGTGAGCCCGTCATTCATATGTTCTGTCATCCTCCACGAGAAGTCTACCATCCCACACCCTCCTGGGCAATTGTCGACCGTGCAGGTCTTCAATGTATGCGCCTTCTTCCACAACTCTTCATATGGACTGATGCCTACCTATTGAAAGCGATTATTGAGTTGGGCAGTGTGACCATTTTCTCACTTCCCTACATGTCCCTCCACATTCATTGCTACTTTCCAGACACTCCCATGATCCACTATATATTCTGCCTCCACGTACCCAAAGGTCTTGATAGCGTCTTGTATGCTCGGCGTCCGATATCAGTTGCCTTTCCGCAGAAGCGCCGTGACCTACGTCACACGAAAACACCTTTATCCCACACTGATACGCTTTCACCATCAAGTCAAAACTTTCATTGGCAAAGATGGCGGCAGAATTTCTTAAGAAACATGGTTTTGACCTCGATGCTGAACTAGCCAATATACAGTTTGGCGGCGCAAACACTAAGGAGCCTATGTTAAGCGATTACACCATCGCAAACCAGGACAGTGGAACCACAGAGCTGGCTCAAGGTCGACTTGACTCACTGATCACGATCTCTGGTGCCAAGCTTCCACGTCGACCATTACTGTGGGACGTTAGTATTTCAAATGGCAAGATCGCGTCCATTGACCCTCATCACTTCAATAGACCTGACGTTGTACACAAGCCTGGTACACTAGAAGCCAATGGCCGGCTTCTCGCTCCTTCACTCTGCCACGCCCACATTCACTTGGACAAATGTTTTCTGCTACAAGATTCAAAATTCAGCGACCTAGAGATTGTGAAAGGCGATTTTCAGGAGGCCATGACGTTAACCACGAAAGCTAAAGCACGATTCGAGAAGTCGGATCTTTTTCGCAGGGGCCGACAAGTAGTTGTTGAAAGTATCAATTACGGCGTCACCTCAATGAGAGCCTTTGTTGAGGTGGATGGGGACGTCATGTTCAAGTGCCTTGATGTTGGATTGCAGCTGAAGAAGGAGTTTGCCGAAAGATGCGAGATCCAAATATGTGCCTTTGCGCAGCTTCCGCTCTACTCTGGCGAAGATGATGGTGACTTGATACGAAAACTTATGGAAGAAGCGGCTTCAAGAGATGGTGTAGATGTTCTGGGTAGTACTCCATATGTCGAAGACAGTGAGTTCAAAGAGAAGGAAAATGTCCGGTGGATCTCCAACCTAGCTCTCAGCCGCAGCAAGTTCCTCGATCTGCATCTAGACTACCACCTCGACATAACTAAGAAACCGCTTACCGGGTACGTGTTCGACCTACTCAGGAGGTCCAATTGGAAAGAGTATGAGGGTAAAGCTATTACACTTGGTCACTGTACTCGCTTAACGCACCTGAAGCCTGAAGAATGGAGGAGACTGAAACAAGAGATTGGAGAATTACCAGTCTCTTTCGTTGGCCTACCAACTTCTGACCTTTTCATGATGCGAACGAAAGAAGGCTATAGGGGCACTTTGCATGTGCCAGATATGATATATAAGTACGGATTTCAAGCCGCCATCGCTATCAACAACGTTGGCAACGCATTCACCCCGCAAGGTAATTGCGATCCCCTTTCAGTCGCCAGTCTTTGTGTTGGTCTGTACTGTACTGGTACCAAATCAAATACGGAGCTCCTATACGTAAGTTGCACTCCCGAGCTTCAGAAAAGTGCAGCATCCTGATTAGTTATTATCAGGACTGTGTCTCGTCCCGGGCTAAGCAAGTTGTTGGACTTCCAAGCTCCTCTCTAGATCTAAAGGTCGGAGAACCAGCAGATTTTGTCTTGTTTGAGAAGGCGTTTTCGAAGCTGAGGACTCGAAAGTCTATCGCGGAAGTAGTCTACGATCCTATACCCGGACGTATAACAATTAGGAACGGTAAAGTCACGAATGGATAAAAGCTATTTTTGGGAGGGATTGGAGGCTGGGTTGGAATCATTCTGCACTCCTACTTACCTTGGAGCAAGAACTCGTGAAGCCGATAAGCCTGAACCTTGGCTCTCTTGACTAGAATTTGGAGAGTCATCTACTGGATATATGCGAGTTGATATGCTTTTATAAGTGCTGAGGTCGCTCGTCGTTCAAATTGGTCTAAAGCACTCCACAGATTCAGTATACAAGTGTCTTCGTGTTAGCATGTCACTTCTTCGACTCTCGTTACGATACTTTGACACTGTCTGCTTTATCAACAGTTTCTTTTCAACTCGACAACCTTGAACAGGTAGCCTAAACATACCAAGCGCCACGGAATGCGTGCCCTCTTCTCACTTCCGTATTAAGTCTCATTGGCTTTTGGAGTAACTTCAGCGCTCTAGCAAAGCCTTCAGAGCAAGGGCTGAGGAACAGCACCTAGCAGACTCAATGGTGGCCATCTGCGACTCCTTGAAACGTACCGATTCGGAGTTTGGAGAATCATGTGCACCACTTTCAAAGCGAGGTAAGTCCAACACATATATGTTTGAACAACCTTTGATTGTATAAGTCTTTCGTAGCCGGCTAGGCCTGCAGAGCTCAAGGTAATATTAAGTTTGGTTAAAGACAGTATTATATTGTTAGCTATTATTAGTGTCTAAGTTCTAGTAAGGTATCTTGAAAATGCCCTTGTTTAAACTCAGCATGCGTTTTAGATTTACTTAAACGACTTTTTACCACTAGCCTTTCCTACCATATTAAGCAATGCGGCGCAAGTACAAGTACAACCACGAGATAGAACTGATTCTTCTGCGGGCATTCTTAGGAGAGGCAAAAGGAGGATTATATATTATTGAAGCTCAAGACCTAAATCAAGAATTTAAATTCAAACAAATATAGTTTGAGGGTTTGTGTTCGAAATTAGTGAGATGTTTCGACATAGGATGAAGGCCAGAGGCAGAAGGGAATTTGCCGAATGTAGGAAGATGGGGGCTGCATAGAATCTCCTGTTTCAGCAGTCCAAAGGCAAGTTGGTGTAATTTTAAGCTCTTGATGGACATTATATCTGTACAAACATCTTCTGGGAACAAGAAAATCATCCTCCTTGCAGGTGGTCCTCATGTCTTGTAAGTCTTGTCCTTCCATACGTGATTCCATAAAACATATTGGCCTCTAACCTTAACTTCTACAACAGTCTTAAACACAACCGCAGAGCTTCATCACTGCACCCCTTTACCGCCAGGAATTTCTCTCGAACAGGCTGTCGCTCAATTTCAAGAACCATGATCTCCTCATCCGCTTGGATCCTGAGTTCGCTTCCTACAAGGTCATCGAATCACCCGTAAACGCCAAACCTACGACCAAACATTGCAGAATTACGGACAATACGCACGCACTTCCTCGCGGGTTGTGGGACACGACTGTTTCTTTCGACGCCGAAATTACGGATATTCATAACGGCGTCGAATGGGTTGTCTGCGCACCGTTGGGATTATTGCAAAAGAGTAAATGGACCATCGTACCTGCGTCAAAATCCGAGGGGACGGCAGAGAATCAGCTTGTGATTGTAGAGGATGTGGTTATTGCATGCTCAAGGTTGTTGATCGCTACTGTGAGGGCTAAGTGCGAAGACAACTATAAGGGAGTGCGTGCGAGATTCATTGAGCAGTTGGTAACGACGAAGTGAGGTCGCCACCATAAGAAGGGAGCATTTCGAGTTTTAGACTGAAGGGGGTCACAAGTATACTCAAAGAATGTAAGTGATCGTGTTTCGCTATTTGCTACATCATATACCTTGAAATCATAATAGGTAGCACAGGCATTTCCCTCATTTCGCCTCCGTTGTGAACGGTATGAAAACCACGTGCACAACACCCATTGTTTCTGTGAAATCTTGATGTCTCTCTTTTCTTCAAGCGCAGTATTTCGATAAAAGAATGCAAGCCCAACATCTAAAATACTATCCCCAAGCATATAGACATAATTTGAAGTGAAGCAGTCGGCGAGTTGTTGGACTACAAAGGTAGGAACCCGTCGTGCGACATTGATAGGCGCTTATATCCAAGCAACAGCCTGCGGCTCAAATATTCTTGCAAATATTGGTCTTATCTCTCTCAGGTAATCGTCGGCACAAAACCTCGCGAGTCCTTTCTCAATTATGACGGCAACGTCACTCTCTCGCTCAACATCACGAACAACACCACCAAACTCCTCAGCCACCTCGTCTAGTTGTTCCAATTCCTTCTCGAAAGGATGCAACTTGTCTAGATCCGCTGTGAAGAAGTCGAACGATGATCGACTCTCCACTGGTGCGGCGTGTTCGCTAATGGATCGCATACTGGCACTTGAGACTTGTTGGAGTGATCGTTTCCTGGCGAGACGTTCGTGTGCTTGCTTACTGTGGGATGGCGCCCGTGACGGTATCTCTGGCGACGAGGTTGTGGAAGTGGAGTTGTGCCGGAGTTCAAAAGAGGACGCTGACCGGCGAGGAGATCGTTTGGAATTGGTGTAATACAACGAGTTTGTTGCGCTTCCGGGTGTGGAAACGTCGGTCAACATGGTGTCTCGTGACAGATGTGAGCCTGCAGAGGAATCTGAATCGTCTGCTGAGCTACGCGAGGAGCCGGAAGACACTGAGCTTGAAGCCTTTCTTTGTGCTCGTAACATCGAGACGTCGGGAGCGTTGTAAGCTAACATGTTCGTCGCCGATACAAGAGCCATGGGGCTCGAGATCTTTCGAATATCTACAGGTTTATCAGAGCCGCGCATACTGGCTGTGCGCAAGGGCATTGTAAGTGGGGTGGTTTTTTCTGAACGTCTGCTTCGCAGAGTGAAGGCTCTGGTGATGGACATGCTGGGCAAAGAAAGAGCCTTTGTTGCCGAGTATTCAGATAGAGGACCCCACAGTTGGTATGACGAGGGTAATGGCCGCGAATATATTACTTATATTGCGCCCACGCAGATCGACGGGTCAAAAGGTTGATTCGGAGGCGAGACCTGGTCGATTGTACTGCGAAATGAAAGGTCCGCAGGGGTCTTACGTGAAGTCTTGCTCTTTAATGTTTCGTCTCTACGATGTATGTGACTGAAGAGCAGTTTGTTTCCGCAGCTGACCACGACCACAGCCAGATTCGGAACAAAGAAAATTCACACAGCAGGACGCAAAGGGTAAATGTTTACAAAAACGTCGGCCGGAAGTTTCGATGATATCCGGCAATGATGAATGAGAGTTGAAACGCTGCTGGCAGACTGGAGAGATGAGGGATCAAAACACGAAAGTTTGATGCTGTAGTAGAAGTTTCGTTTCAAAAGAATGTATAGCCCGACTAGCAGTTTGAAAGAGCGGAGCCTGTCGCGCGAATGATAAAAGAATGGAGTGCAGAACCAGACTGCAAAGATTGGGTGAACCAAGGGAGGGTATATAGTTGCAAGGAAAGAGAAGAAGGGATGGAAAGGAGAAGTTTTTGAGATGGAAGTCCTGGGGTGGATCTCGTCCTGGCGGCGTCCCACCAAAGAGGGGAATATGGTTTTCCGTGTTCTGATTGGTGTAGAAGAGTTTGAAACGTGGACTAGGGGCCGAGAACCAAACGCCCTTTTTTAAATGGGTTAACCACTGATTTGAAAAAAAAACACCGCACTTTAATGAAACTCAATTTTGGAAACAGCTCCACAACGCAACGTCTAATAAACTTGGTAAGGGTTATAATCGATTTTGTATATCTAAAAGCTTCTAGCTATAGCTTTAAAGGGTAATAAAATATATATTATTCTACCTATAACGTTATTTAGTAATTTACCTTAAAATATATCTTAACTTACTAGAGTATTAACCCTCCCAAAAACTCAACCCTACCAATAACCCACGCTAAAATTGGGAGGAAAATCTAATAAAATCTAAAAATTTAAAACGCTAATAACTCGTCTAATACCTTATAATAAACTATAAAAATTTAATA
>MU007184.1:2732-17746 GCA_010583015.1 Tothia fuscella
CTCTTTATTTACTACTAGTTAGGCCGCCTAATCTATTAAAGTCCCTCTCTATTTCCTACTAGCTAGGCGGCCTAATCTATAGAAGCCCCGGCCGGCCAACTAATTAAAAAAAAATTAAAAAAATTAAACTTCTAACTCAACTTTTCCTTCTCTTTCTAGTTAGAGTATACTTCTATATATTTCGGATAAAAGTTATTTAGTAACTTCTATATTAATAATTCGGTAAGAGCCGGCCGGGCCGGCCTACTAATAATAAAATAAAATAAACTACTTTTAACTCAACTTTTTCTCCTCTTTCCGAATATAGTAATATTATAATACTATTATATATTTCAGATAAAAGTTATTTTGTAACTTCTATATTAATATTTTAGTAAGGGCCGGCCGCGTCCGGGGGCCCTAGGCCCTAGGGAGCTAGTCGGGCCGGCGTACTTATAGGAAAAAATTCAAAAAATTACTTTCGACCCAACTTTTTCTCCTCTTTCCAGCCCTAGTAATATTATTATATATTTCGAAAGAAAGTTGATATACGGCTTCTATATTTATTCCAGTAAGAAACATCCTTATTTTCTATACTACTACCTTTAAATTCTATATTACTACTTAATTATTATGTATTACCACTTATTTTTCTGTACTAGCACTTAGAAATTCTATATTAAAGGCTATCACGGGGTCGCGAGAAACACTCCGTAACGAGAAGACTTGACAATTAAACCACTATAAATTTCTACCTCGTGTATCAATAAGATAATCACTGATCGATATAATTATTTATCTATTATTCTTATATAAAATAAATTAAAATAAGATAATTACCATAATCTTAGTTATAGTAAAAGCTATTTTACCTGCAGCGTGACAGTTATACTAAACAGCTAATCCCTAATAAAAAGTCTCTTACTTAGAAATCCAACAAGTTAATAATAAAATAATAGGAAACTGGTATTAAAGACTCTATTAATAAGATATAAAGTTATTCTATCTAGACCTTGCTGTGTTCTGAGGGTTTTATTGTTCCGGAAGAGGAAGTACCTTATTTTGACATTTTTCGCGTTCACTGACTAAGCAGTATTGAACTCTGAAAGCATCCTAGTACCAAGATCTCCTTGTGGCGCAAAACAAGACATTTCACACGTGCTCACAGTGGTCCTGACCACTTACAGTAATCTGGACAAAGTAATTTGCATAAAGCGTTTTCAAATTTCTGATTTCACCCTTATTAAAAGAACATCCTCAGAAATTTATTCTTGAGAATGCATTCAATTTGACCCGTTGTACATAACCGTCGGAGTGTGAACCTCTTCTAAACGTGAACTTAGAAAAGTTGCTATATCAACTTTCTCCGTAGAAAACTCCTGCATGCCAGGGAGATTGTTTGGTACCCCAATGATTGGCTGACGAGATCTGTAAGATATTCCAAAACCGAAAGATTGACTTGTGGTATGAACGCCATTAATTTTAATATCCCCGTCCTGGGCCGTTTCCTCGTGCATCGAGAAACTTACTTCTTCTTGCTTTTCACGCGAATAAGAGGCCTCGCGGTTATTACATATAACCTTTCGAGTTTTTCGGCTCACATAACGCAGTCCTCGCTCGTCCCACGCTTCAGTCCATAACTTTAAAAGCTCCTGCTCTTCCCCATTGACTTTCAACTCTAAAATATAGCCGTTCTCATCTTTTACACTCCTCTTTTTAGTAATTCTTTTCCAGGCCACCTTCGGGGGGCTGTCCTCTGTCAAGTATGTATGTAATTGCTCTAGCACTGGACAGTTCCGGTACTTGGCAGCCATCATAACACGTACAGTGAAATGAACCGTATCGTGACGGCTGTCGTTGGAGTTTCCCACTGGATCTACGATGACGGGTGGTTGCGACATTCGCAGCTCTTCAACTTCAACTTCGATGGGTCTATTCAGCGAGCTACCATGGTTTGTGCCCGTGCTTAGGCCGAGATCATCGTACGCTCCAGAACTTCCAATTCCATGATCTGGCTTTGCATACTGGAGTCCCGGACTGCGAGACCGCCTGCCCATAACTCTCCAAGTCGGAGTGAGAGACTTATAGACATTACCTACACTCTCGTTAGCTATGGATGAAACATGAATGGTTCTGTGAGATACAAGGAGAAGCCAAACCTAGTTCAATCTTGAGTACTATAGACTCCCAATTACGGTTCTTACTTGCTCGTTTTGTTATATCGATCCCTATTTCCTTATTGACCAGAAATTGTTTGATATGGTCTGTGTCGAAGGACATACCAATCGTTTGGAAGTTTGCAATCATCCAGATTAGTGTAATGTTAGCAAGACCAGCGTCTTCGTTCCCACCACCCACATCAGAGTGAGAGCCGAGGAACCAGCTCTGCTGAAAGTTGACTCCTTCCCTCGTAGGACATTTCCAGAGCAATGGCCAGAAAGTCGATCGTTCTTCGTTCAGGGCAACAGCATGGAAAGCGTTCTGAATACAGCTTGGAACGTCAGTATTGACAAAAGCAAGATTCTTCTGAGACCATTGGGGCATCCAGTATGGTAACTGGAAACCTATAGCACTAACAGTGTCCCAGACGCCGCAAGCTTTGATTGTAATTTCTCGTTTCAGTAATTGTGCTTGCTCTAGGTCCATAACCTTTTGGCTAAGAGCATCTTTGTCGCGCCCTTGGTTCTTCCAGAGACTCCAGACTTCGTAAAGCCTGGACAAACCAAATTTCGTAAGGAGTCCAATATCATCTATCAACGAGGCAATACAGCGGACGGTGAACGCGCCTCGAGAGAAGCCAACGAGGAATATCTCATCATTGCCATCACGGAAGTTGAAATTTTGACAAATGAAGTTGTAAGCGTTACGAATGTTTGTACCGATGCCTTTTGCATTCTATTAGCACAAGTGTTAGAGCGGAGGACGGGGTTACATACCACGTCCAATAGCGCCATCGATGCTGTTACTAATTTTGGAGGTGCCTCGCCCAACTCCTGTGTGGTAATAGACAATTTGCAAGATGCCGGTGTTGGTCCTATCGTTGACGCAACGAGAGAAGCGAGCTACATTAGTCAATGGATTGTTCGTGCTGACACTATCATTCCATGTGCCATCGCAGCAGATTATTAGGCGTTTTGGTGGCAGTGGAGCTTCAACCGCTGCAGTTTCACCTCGTTCCTGAGTTTCACTCTCAGAGGCAGGCTGAGAAGGGCTCTTAACCGCAGGATCATTTTGAGCTATTATGAACCAGTAACAGAGAGATGTAGCCCACAAGTGTAACACAATAGTTTTAATCTTCACTCTGGTGAGCTCACCTGTTGCTCACCGCCGAATGAAATAAGCAATATATACTCTTGGCATTTCGAAAATCAGCTGATCGTCCAGCTGTGCCTTGGACCTCCTCCACTTTCGTCTTCTACAATAGAGCCTAACACCTTGTTCATTTCCTAGGCTTTTCTAATTAGCAGATATTCGCTTGCTTAGCTAGCTAACTACAGACTAAACAGTATTAGATGCTAAAAACGTCCAATTATCAATACTTCTACGTGACGTAAGATTAGACATCTTGCACGTGTACAAAGCGATCCTAACTATTTACAGCTAGCAGCTGCAATCTGAACAAAGCCATCTGCATAAACCTTTTATAAAACCTCTTGATTCGTCTTTGTCACAACAGCTATTGACATCTTTCTGGGCCATAATAATAATTGATGATCTCGTGAGTAATGCCAGAAGGAACATCCTTAGGAATCTAACAATTGTTTCACATCCTAGTAGGAGCCAAAAATAGGTCACTTTCGGAGTCTCGCTGGTTCCCACCTTAGAGCGACGCTGCACCCTTACTCTCTACCTGATCCACCTACTAATTATTGCATATAAGCAGTCTTTATTAAGTTAGCGGAGACGAATGCTCCGCTAAGAGCTCAGAAGTTTGCGCAGCCACATCACGTGGAAGATTATATAAGATATAATATATTTCGTTAAATACGCTGAGAGGATTACGCTAGCCAGCTTTGTCTATGTTTGAGATTAGAGGTACCGACTGGGGTATCTACACTCCGCTGATCTGTCCACTATAGTAGTAACAGAGTTGAAGATGGCTACCTAATATCTTTAGAGGATTATGAGAAGCCTGTTAAGAGATTTTATAATATTTAATAACCTCCATCCCTATGTGGCGGAATTCCCCATGTAACGGAACTACTTCGACTAATCAATATCTCAAGATTCCTTCCCCTGTTTAATAAATTTCTAGTTAATTCTATATGATTCTCTAGCTATTTACCTACAGAATTCTCAGTTATAAAAATAATAATACGCTGTTCTTACCTATGCTTTCAGTCAGTCATTTCATGGTACTTAAAATACTCTAGCTTTACCCCCCTGTTAATAAAAACTAATAATAGGCTATTTAAATTTCGGAGCTATTATATACAGGATAATCTAGTTAAGAGTATTCACATAAATTTTAATACAAGTGAATTATTTTGAGATGATACTCCGAATTTGTCCGGGCGGAAAGGGGGTACATCTAGGCAAGATATCTTGATAGTGTGATGCTAACGTGCTTACATAATATTGTATTATAAATCAAGCTAACTTAGTCTATTACCTTATACGCTAGGCTTCAAATGGTCAAAGTGTGGCGCAATTCTAGAAGACAGGCAGCGCTATCGCTGCAAGGCATCAGATTGCTAGAAGAGCCTTGAAAAAAAAAAGATTTCACGGAGAATAAGCTAGACAATATAGCCTGCTTTACTCCTAGGCTAACCCTTGTGGAGTTAAAAAGGAAAGTGAGTCCCCACTGTGACGAACAACAGATCTCAGTGTAAGTACTCGCTCGATTATTTGGAGATAAGCTTAGATAAATTGATTGACATCAAACGATTGTAAATTCGTACCAATCGTCTCCCTTCTGCTCAAAAAAATGCTCTGGCATGTCCATAGCATTGAATGCGACTCTTAAAGCTCCAAAGTGATCTTGATCAAGTGCTTCAGGGTCACCGCCAAAGATAGCGCGTAGCGTTTGCTGCGTTTGCTGTTCTTCTATTGAACGGGGAACCCAATCATAAATTTGAAACGCACCGACACGTTGGTACTGGCCACTCTGATGTTCAGTTAATCGTAGTATGAGTCCTTCGAACAGTCTGCCGTGAGTGTCGTCGTGTTGCTTGACTCCAAAGAGAACGACATCGGTTTCCTGCTCAGCAGCGTCTCTGACAATTTCCCGGCTGTTCGTCTCGTCAAATGCTAGAGTAGCACATTCAATGATGATACTAGATTCAAGCAATCTTAATGTTTTAAGACTTGCATCTGTGGTAGCAGCCCTGCATAGAGGACCTTGCATGCGAATGAAACCCGACACCACCGCGCCAAAAGAGTCGGATACAGGATGGATTTCGATATGAATCAACCTAGCCCATATAGTGCTTTGCAGGCCCAAAGACATGAAAACCTCACCATTATACGATGCCCATGACCATGACGGTGCAACGTATGTTTGTGCTCGACTGCCGACGCTGAAGGCAGATGGATACCAAGTCAGCTGGAGCTCAAAGCGATAACTCCAATGACCAGCATGGTAGCTCACTGGTCCATCTCCCCATAGTGTGCTCTGCATGTATCTTGCAACCCCAGAAATTGCAACAAGCTTGTCCGTTGCCACGGTTAGTTGACCGCCACTGTAAAAGCGTATGATTCTGTCCCACGTGGCCAGAAATTGATCTCCAGTGTAGGTGTTGTTGCCATGCGTTGATACAGGACGAGCCAGACATCTTCTGTTGATGTATGGTGTCCCTTCAAGACTCCCTGTTACGTCTGACTCGGATGCGAAGCATTCGTCGCATTCCCACACAACCTTATGCGGCAGAAAATGGACAGTGCGGGGTGAAAGGAGGCGTTCTTGAGCAACCCAGGCTCTGCTTCCAAGTGGTGCACGGTCAAGTATATTGGCGCCTCCATGGGGATACAAGACAACTGGATTTTCATGCCAGCCTATAGGCGTATAAGTCAAACGCCCTGTAAGAGGGGTCACCGATTTCCAAGATCTCTGACAGAAGAGACCGCCGTGAGAGTCTGTAGATGCATTCGCGCCAATATTCACAAAAGACCCCCTGTAGACAGAGGACATAAGGGCGCATTCGGCAGCCCAGTCACCTGTTGGCCCTTGAATGATACAAAGGGTGTCGATCCATAGGTAATTAAGGCCGAGGGCTCTTGTAAGCACAATAGCGTCTCGAAAGGTTCGTGGTAATATGGCAACATGAATGCCCTCATAGAATGCAGGTAAAGTATCTTGGGTCAGCCTTACAGGCATGTTGTTTCCCCAGCAATGGCTAAGAGTCGCATACTTTGCATCCGGAGAAATCTGAGTAGAGCTCCGTAGATAGACTGTAGGATCTGTGTTAAAACTCCCAACTTCTAGCAAGCGCGTGGGCAGCTGTCGTGTTAGCTCCCACTGCCTTATCGCACATCTTGAATGTGCTCCTTCACACTCCCTTAGCCAGTAGTGTATATCATTGAGTGTCTGCCACGACCCTGTAGATAATTGCACGCGTCGCCGATGTCGATCTAGTACAGACATTGTCAGCATGCGTGTGCGAGAGTGGAACGCTGTACAAACTCATTTGACGTTCATCCTGAAGTATTTCACATCTCAATTCGCAAATCTGGCGACGGTTCATCACTCCTGGTTCCTCATGTGCTTCCTCAAGCCGAAGGTTAGGCACTGGGGCAATGCGGATCTGAGGGGTTATGGTGTACGAGACAAGGGCCACTATTTGTATCTCGTCTTCTCCTTCGCGGTCTAGCTCACTCAGATACCTCTGCTGCTCATCGGGCTCAATCTCAAATAAGATCAGACAGCACAAATGACAACCATTTTCTGCCGAATCTATAAGTTGCCGCATATTGTGGAAATCCATTTCCACTACTTCAGTAGTCTGCTGCCGTGCAACCAATGCTAGATACGAGCGACACATCTGGCAGCAGTCATCTTCAATTTGTGGCATATGTGCCTGTCGCTGTACTGGACCTATTGCATCCATCGTCCAACACAGAATGATAAGGGTTTACTTATTATAATAATAATGATGTACTAGCAGCAAACGAAGCTGGAATAGAAAGTCGAGATTTGAAAATTCAATGTAACGTAGACGGAACAATGGGACATCTCCTTGACCGGAAACAATGACGGAAGTGGCTTGGGAAAAAGTAATCTCAAATTCACCGGTTTCATATTGTGCGTTGCTTCCGGTTTCGCTTCTAGGGTTGCTGCTAAGTTCGGGGTGTTGTTGTTAACAGTTGTGCTGGAAGAAGAGAATTAGTGGTGGTAGAAATTAACTCCATCTAAATCAGTCGTGTCCAAGAAGGGCTATGTGATGGCAGGGTCTAGGGTCGCCAAGAAGTAGTGACAGAATGGCACCAGCCACAGTAAGATCTATTTATAGGAGTGTTCATGAAACTTTAAATATACTTACATAATCCAAAGAGGACATCCTGCGCTAACTAGTAAAAGTAAGTGTTCTGACCAGAGGTACCATCCGATATAGAAAACAATTACGCCACACACGGAATATTATAGATTAGATCTTGCAATATGGTAGGAGTACTCAGTTGATCAGGTAACACCCTTCTTGGAGCTAGATCAAAATTATTAGCTCTATAGCAGCGCTATAGTGGAGGAATTCGGTTGCAATATTTTGGGTAACTCTCCGTAAATTAGGTAAGAAAGTAAGCATATGGGCGTAATTTTTAAGTTAAAAGTATCTAAAGAACTTAGAAGTCGTTTGGTATATTTTCTATCTTTTACTATAAATTTATTAAGATATGTGTAGAGTTTTGTGTTACTTTGAAGTCGAAGTACCAGTCATGCGTTCCTGCACATGGGGATGTCCGGCACGCAGGGATGGAGGTTAGTGGTATAAATCGAATAATAGAGTTATAGGCGGGTATCCATATAGAGTATAATACCTAAGCTCTTTGAATAATAGGCAGAAAGGCACTAACAAGAGCGTAATTTTCTGAGTTTAAAAAGTTAGGTCTATTTATAAGTATCTGTTATATACTTCTAAGATAAATCTAGAATATTTATTGTAGTGCGGAAAGAGTGAGCATTATTGGTAGTCTAGGTACCGATGGTATTTCTCGTCACGGAGTGTTTCTCGCAACCCAGTGATGCGCATTACTACTTTTTTTTGCTGTATCTAAAGTAGCCTTAGGCCTCTACTATACTTCTTGCAAGTAAGATATTAAATTTAATAATAGAGATACGTATAAATCGAGATAGGCGCTCGGTTAGTCTCCCTATTCTATATAGAAAGATATGTAGAAGGTTTGCTATATACTACAAATATAGGTCAAGTAGAGAAAGGAAGAGGGGAGAAAAGTAGGTAAACCCTAAGGCTATAGCTCGGTCAAGCTAGAAGAAGGGTAAAAATAGTAAAACAGTGTCGCCTCTACTGTAGTAGAGGCTCTCCCTAGTCTACTACCCTCTACTTCTAGCCCTAGAGCAATACCCTAAGACTAGTTGTTTTAGGTAGTAGACTGGGGCATTACAGCAAGCTTAAAGCTTCTGGACAACCCTGCTTCCTCTAAAGTACTTAGAGGCCCTCAATACTATCGACCAGCGACCGCCCTACTTACTCGTAGGGTTGCAACGTCCGATAGGTCAGTTCTACTTGACTAAACAGCCAGTTTTTGCTCTAAGGTTTGCGGAATTCAACTATATAGTGTAGGAAAAAAGAAAAAAGAAGAAAGAGGAAAGAAAAAAGAAAAAAAGGTGGAGGAAAAATAGAAGAGACTAGGGTAGGAAGGAGGCTAAAGCCAAAAATACCGGTCCCGGTCTAGTTTCTGACCTTGTAACACGCAGGTCGCCGGTTCAATTCCCAGACGCGTCGTATCGGCAACCCTTTTTTTTTACTCCCCCCGAGCCTCACCGGCGGCCCTAAAGGGGGCCTCCTGTCCGATAAGCTACGGGGTAAAGCCGCTGGAGTACCTAGGCAATAGGGTAGGATCCTACCGGCTCACCCTCTCGCCGTCTAACCCTAAGCTAGGGGCTAACCCCCGCCTTAATCTGCTCTATTACCTTATCCGCAACTACGGTAAGGTTGGTAGCCTACTGCCCGTAAAAGGTAGCCGCCCTTCCTAGCCAGAGCATATACTCCACCTCCCCCTCTTTAAGACCTACTCCCTGCGTTACCCTCCCGAGCAGCTCACCGCCCCACGTAGGGCTTCGGTACAGAGCCCAGCAGAGCGGTATTATAAGGTCGCTAAACCGGCACCCGCCCTGCCCCTGCTACGTGTATACCGCCTGGATATTCCCGCACCGGTAGCACGCCCCGTACCGGGCCAGCCACCCGCCTACCTTGCCTCTATTCCCCTCTGCGATCGCCGCCTTCTTGGCGGTAAAGAATAGCTATTTATGGCTAGCCTGGCAGCCGTCTAGGCCGTGCTCGAAGTCCTAGTCTCCTACCCGGCCTAGTAGCCGGCAAAGGGGACAGCTCCCGCGTAATAGCTCGAGCCGGGATCGAAAGCGGTCTAAGCCCTGTGCGGCCGTGCTTCTATCCTGCTGTAGCAGCCTTCGCCCGAGCCCCGGGTCGTCTGCCTCTGCGGCTGCAGCTTGTAGGAGAGGGGGAGAGGAAGAGGGCGGCTAGAGCGGCGGAGGGGAGGGGAAGGCGGGTAAAGGGAGTACGAGAGAAGGGCGGGAAGGGGCGGGGGGAAGTAGGCCGAGGGCGCTGCAGCGGTCGCAGCAGCCCACCTCGGCCGTGCAGCTCTGTGCGGCCCCGTCGAGGAAGCCGCTTAGCGCTAGCACCCTGCACCTCGGGCCGTCCAAGTATCGGTACATAGCCCTAGTATCCTCGTCTACCGGGCCGTCTAGGTAGGCCGGGCGCCACTCCTTAGCGAGGAAGACGGCCGAGAGGCCGCCCTAACCGTCTCTTCCTACTCTCCCGACCTCCTGCGCGAAGTCGATCGCGCCGCTCGGCTCGCCGATATGGAACACCGCCCGTACGGAGGGGTAATTAATCCCGGCCCTAAAGGCGCTCGTGGCCGTAAGCACGACCGAGCCCTGCCCCTCCCTCTAGCGTCTTAGCACGGCGGTCTTACCCTCCGCCGTACCGGAGTCGGAGTAGTATATAGAGCAGCCTAGCTCTTCCGCGACCTTATCCGCGAGGGCCCGGGTTCTAGTATAGACGATCGCGCGGGCCCGCCCTCCCGCTCGGAACCAGCTCTGTCCGAGTACCTGTTGGATATTACTTACGGCCGCGCGCGTTAGGTCGGGCGCGGGGTACTTCTGAACGACGTGGTACTCTAGATCTAGCCTTACGGTATGCGAGCGGATAAGTAGTGGCCGCTCTAGTAGTAAGGCCTCGTAGAAGTAGGGGACGAGGTAGGCCGGAAGGGTGGCGGTAAGAAAGACGAACTGGCAGCGCAGTACCCGTAGCCGCTTGACCTCGTGCATCTTACGGCGGTAGCTCTCGGCCGTGCAGATAAGGTGGCACTCGTCTACTACCACCCTATTTAGGCCGCCCGCGCTGTCCAGCCGGTCCGCGTAGGCTAGGAAGGCCGCCCCTATAGCCTGCTCGAGCGAGACGACTACGAGCGGGCAGCCGGAGCCCGGCGGGGCCGCGGGGTCCTAGACGCGGTACTGCAAGCCCATCTGCTCGTACCGGCGGACCGTGTCCTGCTTAAGGGCCTGGAGGGGGACGAGGAGGATAGTAGTACCGGACCCGGGCAGCCTCGCCGGTAGCATGTAGAGCAGGCTCTTACCCTCCCCTGTGCCTAGGATGGCGAGGACCTAGAGGCGGTTCCCGATTACGGCCTGGACCGCCTCGGCCTGGCGGGCGCTCTTGTAGCCCGCCTCGGGCCCGTATATCTACCGGAGCGCCCGTAGCGCCTCCTCCGCCGTCCAAACGCGCCTGCAGCTCCGGGCCCCCGCCCTTAGGGCGAGGCGCTTGGCGAGAGGGAGAGGGTCGGCGGCCTCTTCCTGCCTACCGTGCTTAGCCGCCCCGCCGCCACCTCCTTCTCCTTCTCCGGCCCCGGTGGGCGGAGCGGCGGCGGGCAGCGGGTCCCTATAGAGGGAGTGCTACATCTAGCTCACCCTTAGGTACTCTTGGAGGCCGGCGTCGGTGAGGCCGGCCTTAAAGTTGACCGTGCCGCCGTACACGCTATTCCCGGTCCTAGGCGCGTGCGAGGCCTGCCAGTGGAGCGCTTCCGGTATACTTACGCCCGAGCCGGTACCGCCGGCCTGGCCGTCCGCGGCTAGGTCGAGCTCGTAGTAGCCCTAGCCGGCGAACTTCCGGATCGCGATACCGACCGCGAGCTGCCTCCACGCCTGTATAGTCAGCGGGACCCCGATCGCCTGTATAGTACGTGAGAGTAGGACTCTAGTTACCCTATCCTCGGTCTATAGGGCGGCCCCATCGTGCTAGAGGTACTCGCTTGTACTACTACCCGGGACGCCGGTCTCGGATATAAGCTAGAGCTGGAAAGGCTGGACTAGAATTAGAAAGCGGGCAAGTAGCTGGCCCACCTCCGGTAGAAGGAAGCGGGCCGGGTAGCGGGAGGCGTTGGTCACGTTTAGCGACTTATGGTAGGTGAGAATAAAGACGAGGTAGCCGTCGTGGATAAAGAGGTTGCGTATATCGGCCTACGTGTTACACCAGCGGAGGCCGAGGAGCTCCGGCCGTCTAGCCGGCTACCCGGAAGTAATATGTAGTAGGACTAGTATCGACTCCAAGAAGCGCTACACGGAGGCCGCGTACTAGGCCGCGGTCTAGCTACTTAGGCGCGCCTCCTCGCCCGCTACCGGGCCCCCGCGCCCCCGCTTCTGGAGCAGCTGGTGGAGAAGGGCTAGCCGCCGCTCTAACTAGGCGAGGAGCTAGCCCCCTCCGGCCTCTACCGCCAGCCTATTCCTCGCGTCCGTAAGGAAGGAGGCGCCGGGCCGGGACACCTCCTAGTTATCGGCCAGCGCCTCAAGCGGGTACTCGGGTACGCCGTCTAGGCCGAAGTAGAGGTCGCGCGCGAAGAGCCCCTAGGCCGCGTCCAGCTCGTGCCGGACGAGCTCCCCTAGCTGGCCTCTCTATAGCTGGACGTCCCTATAGGCGATCGTCTCCCTGTTAGCGTGCTACCGCACCTACGCCTAGTTGACTGTATTCCTAGTAATCTCGAAGCCGAGTAGGCGCGTACCTAGTAGCTCCGCCACCGGGCCTAGGGTGTCGTTAAGCAGCTACTAGTCCCGGAAGCGGACGAGGTGGTCGGTAAGCGGCTCCTCCCCGTCCTCGACGGCGGGGACGCGCAGGTAGTGGAGCAGCGCGAGTAGCTGGCAGCCGTAGATCAGGTGCGAGAGGTAGGAAGTATAGTTCCAACCCTTAATCTACGCCCCGCCCCCTAGGTCCCAGGCGCGCACGGTGGCAAAGGAGACGACGGCCGAGTCGAAGGCGCGCCGGTCGAGCGGCTGCCGGATCAAGGAGATAGCGGCGTCTAGGACGGCCGGGTCGAGCTGCTCCTGCGCCCTATCCTGCTCCTCCTACCCCCCCTCGGTGTCCGACCCGGTCCCGTCCCCGCCGCGGCCGCGGCCGATCTCGTGTGTCACCCGCTCCGCGCGCCTCTAGGCCTCGCGGAAGCACCGCTCCTAGCCTCTTGTAGGCTTAAACGGCGCGCCCCCGCCTAGGGCCTCTAGGCAGCCGTCCCGGGTGACGCGGAGGTAGTAGCAGACTAGCTAGCGCTAGGTGCGGAAGTAGTTCGCCTTGGAGGCCTTGTTCTGCAGCGGCCGGATCGGGTCCTAGTATATCTCGGCCCGCCTAAAGGTGTTGAGCAGCTTCGAGCCGAGCCGGCTCAGCTGCCTCTCCTCCGGCCCCTAGTCGCCCTCGAGGACGGCGTGGGCCCGCTCTAGCAGCCGGCCGAGGCTACTACATACTAGGGCGAGCTCCGCCTCTTCCTCCTCCCTAGGCCGCGGGTCCGGGAGGCGGTAGGATAGCGGGAGGCGGTCGACCGGAAGGCCTGCTAGGTGGCTGTAGTAGCCGGTCGCCTTAAGCCACGGGGTGGCTTCGGAGACGTGCTCCTACGGCCGGATCTACCCGTACCTGTCGGCCTACCGCTGCTGGGCCCTTTAGAAGCGGGCCTGTAGGCCTAGTAGCCCTCTTCCGCTCTCGCTCGAGGCGGGGGAGGAGCTCCGCTCGGCACTACCGCCTCGCCTACCGCCTCCGGCTCGGCCTCCTGCCTACCCCTCCGCCCCTACTACCGAGGGCCGGCTTGGCTCCTTCTCGTCCACGACGAGAAAGTAGTCCTAGCTGCCCCCCTTAGCCTATAGGGTCTAGACGAGCACGCTCCTCTCCTGCCCCGGCCCGCTTAGGGCCTCGATCTGCCCGCGCCCCTAGCGTCCGCTTCTCGGCTGCCTTAGACCGTACGCTTTCCGCCGGTACTTCTGTAGGCTATCTAGGCTAATAGTAAGGAACCTATAACCGGGGGCCGGCTCATCCTCCCTACCTCGCCCCTCTCCTCCGCTACCGTCGCTACTACTGCTACCGCTGCCGCCTCTATCGTCGCGACCGCCCCCGCGGTAACAGCACCGGTAGCTAGTATAAACGGGTAGGCCGTCTATAGGCGGGTCCCCGTGTCGGGGCCTCCAGGTAGGGCCGGTAGGGGGACGGCCGGCCGGCAGAAGGGCGCTCTAGGCCGCGTCCGCCTAGGTTAGAACCTCCCGCTTCGCCGGCCCCTTCACGGCGTGCTGCTCGGTAAGGTGGCGGCCTAGGGCGGCCCCGGTATAGTAGGAGCCGTGCTCCGCGTAGAGGAGCGCCGCCGCCGGTAGGATATAGAGGGGCCGTATACACGCCGGGAGCGAAGCGGGGGGGGGAGGTAGGATAGGAGCGGGCCCGGCGCCGCCAGCCGGAGCCGCAAGGGGAGGCGCCCGGTCTACGGGTCGAGGCATCTCGCCCGCCCGCGGAGGCGCGACTAGGAGGGGGTAGGGGAAGAGGTGCCCCGTCCGGGAGGGGTTAGAGGTAGAATAGAGCGGGGAAGGAGGAGCGCGGGCCCTAGGAGGAGGTAGGCGCGGCTTCCTCTTTTGCCGCTAGGCCGCCCTTCGCCGCTGTTCTAGGTCGAGGTGGATAGTCGAGGTCGGGGGGGAGGGACGGCCGGGAGGGGAGAGGAATAGAGAGAGGCCGCCACCACGGCTGCGCGGGGCGCGTGGGGTGCGCAAAAGGCGGGGGAGGAGGGAGGAGGGAGGAGGGAAGGGAGGAGAAGGAAAGAAGAAAGGGACGGGGCACGCCGCGCGCGGTGTATAGAGGGAGGAGGGGGGAGGAGGGAGGAGGTCGGGCGCCCGGAGGAGGGTTATCCCGGCACCCCGGCACCCCGGCTGCGGCCAATCGAAAGGCCGGGGCCCACCTAGAGATCCCAGAGTAATTCCCCTAGAGATCCTAAGGGATTTTCCCCAGCCAGGGTCTAGGGGTCCGGGCGCGGTCAATTAAGCCCCGGAGAAGGAGGGATCCTAGTAGGATCGGGGGCCACATAGCCTTAGTGCCTGTCGATCAGCTGAACTTTATATTCCTGATCATTGGACAGTCACAATATGGTGACGTAGTGCGGAGCTGAAAACGCGCTAGGCGCTAAGGCTGAAAGACGATGTTGGAGGGTAGGCACGTAACTTACACGGTGGGATTGCGCTAACTAAGCCTTCTACCATAAGATGAATTGATCAAACTAGACTATCGTCTGAAGTTCTGAGGGCCATGAGGCGCTATATACGCTGTACCGAGTAGTACAGGTACCTGAAGCTGCTTATAGTTACCTTATTAAGCTACTGCGGGTAATTGTTACAAATACATCAACTTCATCAAACAGAACTTTTTAGTACACAGGGTGTGCAGGAATTGAGCGCGCAGGGGCGCTAGGCCCAAAACGGAACATTGAACATATCGATATTATTGCATTTATCTACTACAACTTGCTTCTAATTCTTCCACCCTCGAGCTCCTGCACTCGCTTGCATCGCCAGGGCATCTCGCCAATTCGTCGGCGAATTTGTGCCAGTGTAATACCAT
>MU007186.1:0-17425 GCA_010583015.1 Tothia fuscella
GCAAGTTGTGGTAGATAAATGCAATAATATCGATATGATCAATGTTCCGTTTTGGACTTAGCGCCCTTGCGCGCTCAATTCCTGCACACCCTGTGGGATGTGGAGTGAGGCCACCATTTGTCCCAGAATTCAACTCCACAATCACGACGCTTCAATTATGAGAAATGTTCGAAATGCCTTTTGCTTTTACAATCGTTCAGACTTTTTAGCTTCGACTGATATCAGTGATAAACTTGAGACGATCAATAAACGCGGACAAGACTTCTTCTTTCCATTGTAGCTGCCTCATAACACTCTGGCACGGCTGATTGATTGGAGTCAGGCCATTATTGGTGCTTCCTCCTTGATGGTATTTGAGGAATCGTTGGGCGCTCCACTTGACGGGGAAAAATAGTTATGATTTCCCAATCTAGCAGCGTTGATTCGTCGAAACTAGAGCGCTCACAGATGGACTGAACAGTGGATGATATTTCCTGGGAGCATGCACAAGAGTATTTATGACAGCTTCACACACACAGAGCAGTCCATATTGCAAAGGTCACAATGAGTGTTCCGCTTACTGTTTGCTGTAATAAAAATACGCTTTTGCTTCACAGAATTGAACACGCCTGTAAACAACACTGATACAAAAACAGTGACACAATACTACTTCCTCAAGAAGGCTCAATGGGATTGTTCCTCATTCCGATTCAAGCGATTTCAATGATCCTCCTTCCAAAACCAGACCTCAGACGAACACATGACAAAGCATGCGATTCTGCCCGGTATTACCACCACGTATTCGGTGTCACAAGTTTGCAACACATCACCACCTGACAATTTGATCCCGTTTTTCGGCAAGCCAGATCTTCACGGCGTGTTCAACCGTCAAACACCACAACCTCTGGAGATAAAAGAAAAGTTTTTGGTGGATATTTTTTCACAATTAATACCACACTTTCCACCATTTTCTCGAACGTGCTATTAACAACAGCGCTTTCAAGTCCGTTGTCTTCAATTTCATTTGTGGCAATTTCAACACCACAGAATCGTTAGCTCTTTGTGTTGATAAAATCGATACGGAAATGGAGGATGCAGCATCTCCATCTCCGGAGAACGGCAACCACGGAGAGCTTGAGAGCAATGATAGAGTGCACTCGAGTCTAGCATCCTCACCGTTATCGTCACCACCGTCTTCATCGCCATTTTCATGCCCTCGAACACCTGGACCGGGGTCACCACCCGCAACTCCACTCGTACCACGCGGAATAATTCTAAATGACCCTACACCAGATGTCCCTGCGCCTCATGTCGATGCTCCACAATCACGCCCTCGGATACCTGGATTGCCTCCCATAGGTACATTTTCGGTAACGCCAGAATTCGCTCCCTTTCGAAGTGTCGAGTCTACACGTAGCGATCGTCGAGCGCTTAGCCCTCTGGATTTTGTTGTTTCAGACTCAGTCGATGAGGACATTGATTTGCTATCTCTTGGGCGAACTTCTCGTCATTCGGCTTCGGATGATGAGGGCATTGATCTGTCATCCGTTGGACACCCTGCTCAGCAATCGGAAGATCATGAACACAGCTCATCAACACCACTCACACAAGCTCGTCGGGATTCTTCTCACGGAGAACCACATTCAGCCACTTCTGTCAATGCTGTGGCCCGTCTATTCGAACCAAACGCCCCTGCTCGTTCATGGGCATACCAAATTCTAGAGGCGCAAGGCCAGACTCTCGCTCCCCCCGAACGTCCTCTGTATCCCTTCGAGCAGGATTTGCGCTCCAGGCCGAATGCTTCTGGTGGGCATGGTCTCCAAGGTCGTGTGCTTGCGCCGTAAGTACCTTCTAAAATGTCAACAAGCGTTTTCTTGCTAACACTTCCTAATCACAGGGCGAAAACTCCACAAGACAGTACACCAAACGTGCCCGCAATCATCCGCCGACCACGCAATACCCCGAGAAATGTCCCTTTCGCCCCAACTCCTGCTCTAGCCGGGCCCAGTCGTCCGTTAGCTGCGCCTCCAACACCAGCTCTACCGAACGAATACGTTGTTCCCCGTGCCAACGGCGGACCAAACCATCCGGAAGATTACACTTCGTTCCTCCCCAGCGAGCGGAATCTATGTGAATGCAATCTCCCTGAGATTTTGGGCCGCCTCTTTGTCAAGAGTACGAAGAACTTGAGAATACGGCCCCTGAACCCAGTAAGAATCAGTAAAGTCTCAGGCCGGACACTTCGAAACGTTGATATCCCGGAACGAATTTTTTCCTACCCTGAGGAAGTACTGCTTCTGTTTTGGATGACCAAAGCCACAGTCCGAGATGTTGTAGATCGAATGGTAGGATATCACCACGTCGACGAAGACGACAAGAACAAAGAAAAGAGTGTCCTTAAAGATGGTGAACTTAGCAAACACCAGATGACGAAGCTCACGCGCCGTATAGGTACACGAGCGATGCGTGCGAGGTATAGGTTTGGGATCCCGGCACCAGGTCTTAGTCCATTCATTCCTAGAAAACAAGGTGTATCGAAAGAAGATTACAAAAACGAGATCACTGATATGACAAAGAATATCATGGGGAAACTGAGGACTTCTGAACAGTGGCTTCGGAATTCTGCTTGGGCAATTCGTGGTGGGCGGATGGTGCTGGAACGTCCGGCTGGCTGTCAGTGTCCTGTCTGTCAAGAGGGTTGGCCAGAGGTTTCTTTTGAGGCTGGCTCAGAAGTTGCACTGACAAAGGAGATGCAAGAAGTGTTTCGACAGGTTCGCCCAGGCGAACAGATACCTACACCCGGGAACCCTGTAGTAACGTATCCAGAGATTCCACACCCTGTGATCAATGCTACTGCTAGGCGCCCTGCACCCACCTTTCCTCACGCTTACTCTCAAACGCCTGCCTTGTCCGATGCACCAGATTCATCAGCTCTCCGCAGCAGTCTCCTGCCCCTGATGAGCTCCAGCTCATGCCCACGACTGCGAACACCTCGAGGCCACCTAATTCGTCCATAAATGTCACTCTTGCTGCACATGGTGGTCCTTCCGGTGGGAGACGATGGATTATTGATGTGCCAGCCAATCACGCCAATACATCCCAACCTACAGCCCAGCTTGTGCGAGTGGAAAATGCGTCTCCTGCTCCAAATACCACGCCTAAGCAAATGACTTACGACTTGTTCTGGAAAAAATGTGGGTTTACTCGCCCGCCTACCCGAGAGTATGCCCTTGGAACCTCGACCACTCAACAAGACATCCAACGCGCTGAACATGTTGCTCAACCCAACAACGCCGATAGCTCTGCGAGGAACCACTCTTCGAATTTCTTAGGGAAGCGGAAGCGCTCGGAAACTCGACAAAGTGGAACTAACCACGAAGCTTCGACCAGTTCCGCTCTAGTGTTGTTGCCTCTACAGCAGCAAGAGAATATCGCATCGGTAACCGGAGAGGGGGAGCACGAAGCTGGGGATAAGTCCTCGCAAGAACGTCCAATAAAGAAAGCAAAGGTAAAAGAATTTTGTCACATCAGCCTTACAGATCATGGTTGCTAATATCTATTTAGACTCAAGACAACAAAGCAGAAGAAGCCACAACGAATACCGGTGAGGCTCTTTCAAACGAAGGCGCAGAAGAACAGAATCATGTAGCGATCGACGAAGATGATGTGATGGAGGATCAAGAGAGTAAGGCCGACGGCTAATAGTTGTGGGAGTTGTGCCCGGATAGGTCTCGGCCGTGAAACTGCTTCCTCCCTAAAGGAGCATAATTCAGTTTCTATGGAAAGTATTTCAGGATTGGGGATATGAGCAGAGCGTGGAGAGGGAATAATGATGTTGCTCGAAACTCAAAAACTTTCGGAGGGTTGGTTTTGCTTGCGTGCAATCCTGCCATGGAGCGGCGTATCTTCCAGTACGCTAGTACTCAGGAGTAGAAAGAGAACTACAACCCATCTAGCTCTTCCATTAATACTGAATCATGAAGCAAATGATTTGTTTAGAGGCAGGTCATAAGCTGAAGAATCGTTGCTTTTGCATTGAAAATCTATGTCGATGTGCCTGTGTGATTTTTGGGGTCAAACTGGTGTAATCTTATGGATTCCAGCATCATCACCAGCTCGATTTCGTCCTTTTGAAGTTTCCGGGATCCTCCTGTTATGGTCCCGCGACAGAAAATATCTACTTATTGTTGTCTCCCATGCTGGAAGGTGCGCGTGCGTCATAACACTACCAAATGAGGTAACAGGCTGATGTGAATGTGTGAACAGAGGCAGTGAATGAGCAACTGATCAACATCATAACACTGGAAATTTGCTGGTACAAACACCCAAGCTCAGACCAGGGAAAAATACTTAAATTCAGCCTCTCTTGGCTGGATTTTTCTTCTTCTCGACAACAACATCAAGAAGATTCTCAACATTGATAAAGAGTTCAATTGACACAGAATCCTTCTTATACCTTCTTCTCATCAATTATATATATCTCAGAACACTCAATATCATCCTCAAACAGGAAGTAAGTTACTCATCATCTTGTCAACCCTAGACCTTCCATCCAACAACTTCACAGCAATGGCCAACCAAGACAATGGCAACATCCCCAACATCCCAATCCCTCCACCTGCTCGCCTCCCCTCATTCGATTTGACTGTGCCTCTGGCGGATACTATCAACAACCCATCAGATGAGATTTTGGCACGGTATCCAAAGCAGACAATGACGATTCACTATCCATCGATTCCACCATCTCCTCCAACGCCAAGGCTACCAATGCAGCCAGTCACCGAAGAAGTCGAGCCAAACGAGAGCGATCTGGAGTCGGTGCACCCAGATCTCTCGGCGCCAGAGCCTGTGGATGATGACGACGTACCTTCTCGTGGGTTTGCAGGTCCTTCGCGTGCAGGGAGGTACACATATATCAGTCGCGCGAACTTCGAAGCGAATGGAGCGATTGACGAGGCAGTGACAACGGCGGCTGAGCGGAGAGAGGAAATTGCCCGATTCGATGATGGGAGGACGTTCAGTGAGAGTGGAGGTGAAGAGGTGGAGGAGGAGGAGGAGGAGGCAGGGGAGGATGAGGGCCAAGATGGAGATGATGAGAAGGAAAATGAGGGGAGTCAAGATGAGGACGACGAGGAAATGGAAGATGTGGAGGAAGACGATGAGGAAATGGCAGATGTGGAGGAGGAGGCGGAAGATGAGGCTGAGGGTGGGGACGAAGGTGATGCGGCCAGGGAGGACAGTCGCGAGCCCACCAGTGGTGATACTGAAGAAAACTCTGACAACAGGGAGGAGTTTCAGCGACGACGTGACGCCGCTGCTCAACAAGCCGTATCTCAACAAGCCGTATCCTCATCTCACTCTGAATCTGAGTCAAATGGGGTAGCATGGGCACCGGTCGTCCCACCACCTCCGGCCCTCCCTGTCCCTGCTCCCGCCGCACCGCAATTCCCTGGGCACTACCCCGTTGGAGATCCTACCTTGGCTCCAGAGAATTACAAGAAAACCCGGATCTCACACCCGGGATTGATACGCTTGATGGAGACAGTGCGGGCGCACAATCCCATGGGAGGCAATGGTGTTGTGTTGATAATCAGAGCTCGCAAGGGTCCTAACAAGGAGGAATGTGAAGCTTGGGATGCTGCCAATCCGGGCAACGAGGTCTGGAGATATTGGGATGGGAACATGCACTGAGGATGTTCTCTGGTGTTGAGGTTGGTAAAAGTACGTGGGAGTGGCATGTCGCTTGTTATTAATAAACTATATGGGTTACAAAGATGTGTTCTGGCCCCTTTCTGAGTGATATCATTCATACAGTGACTATTTCAACACGGTGAAGAATTGTCTATGCCTTTCTTAAATTTGCAAGTCACTTTAATACGGTCTCAAGCTATCCTGAATCCTCAATGATGAGCAAGACTGAAGATTCCACCAGCAAATGGTATGTATTCCATCCGCATAGACTCAAACGTTACCATTATGTAGTCCTTGAGCAATAAAATGACCCTGTCTTTGTGATTTGACACCAATGCTCCTACATATCTGCGTGCTACTTCGGAGTTGTAGCTTGAGAACATTATGAATTTGTGCAGTTTAAGCAGGGAGACAGTGCCTCCGGACTGCATGGGACACGGAGGAGAGATAGTGCTTGGCATAGACAATGAAGTGTATGCTTGCTCGTGTCTCGTGCTACTGTCGTCTTTATCGAACCATCAAAAGACCATAGCAATTCCTTTTGGGAGGCTACTAAGATGAGGTTGCATAAAGCGTAATACATATCATGGGGATTGCAATTGCACAGTTTCAATTGCGGAATTAAGCCATAGCGGACATATTTGATAAGGGAGCGTTTTCGTATTCAGCGAAGTTACCTACAGTGTTACAACGCAGTTTCTAAGACTCAAGCATGTGAATCTCTGCGTAATCGCTATTTATAAATCTATATCCGTAGAGCCTTCACCATATTCTACAATATCCCATCCATGCAGTCAAGCATATATCCCTCGCTGATTCACGTGTTTGACCTGAACCTCCACTATGGTGGTGGAAAAACCAGGACTGCTTGCTGATTCTGTGCCGTCACAGCTGCATCAAGCTGAATGACTGCAGCAGAATTCGCTAGATCAGGTGTAGCGAATCCGGCAGGAGTCGGACCTACATACTTGAAAGGGAGTAAAGTCCCAAAGTGCGACATATAAGTTGAGGGCTGGACCACAGGCGGGTATTGATAGAAGATGGGCTGGATCCGCCAATGCTGAAGGTAGTGGACAGGAAGCCAAAGTAGTGTTAGCCATGGCGCATATCGCGCGAAGCCATCAGCTGTGGGGATAGGAGCGGTGAGAAACTCGAGCAACTTGTGTGTCCGCCGATCGATATCTGTTGGTGGTGGTGGTAACCGGTGCGCCATCCCATTACTGGGATCTGTCATGAAGGCGCCATTGGCGCGTATCGTGATTGGCCATACCACTCACTTACGATTGTTTCAGTTTAATGTTCGGTATTGGATACAACCCATGGGTTTACTTACAAAGTAAAGCTGCAAGGCATTGAGATCCATTCCGACCACTCTCATAACGTCTGCCGCAACGACACCATGATGGCGAACGTGGATCTGATCCAGATCTCTCCATAGTCTCAGGCCCCTATTCTCTCTGAATCTTCTCTCCGCCTTCCGAAGCAGATTATTCCATTGCAGAACTGTACGATTCTGGGTGGCTGCACTCCACGGCATGCGGACGATAAGGCCGTCGAAGTCAGCGCCGTAGAGACGACACAGAAAGACAAGTCCGCCAAATTGCGGGTCGGGGTATGGCATTGGGTACGGGATCCAGTCCTTTTGTTTGACTGTCGCGTTGGGTCGATTGGGACTGATTATGGTGGGGTCATCTCGGTAGTCTCCTGTAGGATGGGGAGTTCCAAAGAGAAGTCCGGCGTGGGGAGGCAAGTTCTGGATTGCTTGTCGCCAGTGGACGCCGCGATGTCCCAGTACCCGTATTCCCTCCGCCGCTGCTCGTTCCACCGTCCAAGTGTCACTCTGTGGATGGCCTGGGGTGGGATGTGATGGATCTTTGCGATGTCAGCCATTGAAAAGGAAAAATGAATACACTACAATGTACTGACCGAATTGGAGGAGTGGAGGATGTATAAGCTGGAAACGGCCAATAAACATGGCGTTGTTGAAATTGTTGGCCATTTTGTGACAGATCTTTTGAATTTCTAGGTTTAGGTACGAATTCTTAAACAATCAATGAGCTGAGAAGAGCTGAGGTGAGTTGTAGGTAATAGGTAGGCGCGCAGTCGGATTGTTTGGCGGAGCTAGATTTCGAAATTTCGATTTTGCGATTGGCAAAAGACTAGAGGATTGTTTACAAGTTAATCAGAGCGGATTGAAAAACAAAATGACGCCCCAGCCTTGTGGACCGAGCACTCTTCTCCATGCCAAGATATATCTGTTGTAGCGGCGGAGGTGCAATCTGTCAGGGTATCGTTGAGGAGGGTGAAAGATGGGAGAAGATTGTAAGAACGGAGAAGTCTAACTTGATACAACTTTTCAGTGAAGTGCGGTTGCTCAATGGCTTTATATGTGACCAGGACAACTAAATCAATGCGTGCATCCATACTATCGTTCAGTCACAGCGCTCTACTATATGCGAGGAACGTGAGGTTCCAGGGGTGGAGACGTCAGTCTGCTGAGCAGATGTAAATAGGAAACAAGCTTCATAAGACTTATAACATCCCCAATTGCTATTCATCACAGGGTATTTGAAGACGCAAAGAAACTCGTTGTGGTTATTCATATAAGACGCAGCGATAGCATTTCCTATTCTTTGGCCTTATTTCAAGAATAGCCCATTTTAAACTGTTATTGATATTCGAAATGATGACACGAGCAACAATTTAGTATATACGAAGTTGAAGATCGAGATATCATTTGGGGAGATCTAAGTGAAAGAGTGACTGGTCTTTCACCTCTTTCGGTCGATTTACGGAACGGTCCTTGCACCAACATTGACGTTGCGTTGGCTTGCAACAATTTCTATCAGGTTTCACCAAGTACTTTCACCAAATTCGATTTGCATTGATTTGACTCCACAACAACAACGCGTTACCTAAAATTGAAAACAGTTGGCCTTGCAAGACCCATTTCTTTTCCTACGCTCTTCATAAACTACCGGTAGTGATAGAACGCGTTTTGCTTCTGGGTCGACTCCACTTCAGCGGCAACGGAAAGACTATGTGCCAATGGCGCAGGTCTTTCCCAGTCCGCCAACAGGCGTACAGCCGACCTTCGGTATGTTTGAGTCGTTCTTGTCTTGCTTTCTCCAAGGCTAATTCAATTGACAGGTTCCTATCCCACACCTGGACATGCACACAGCGATTATTGGACATGGCAGCGCGCAACGCAAGAAGCCCTTAGCTACATGGGCTATCGAGGACGAAACTGGCGATCCGCTATTCCAGAACTCCCGCCATACGCTGCCTTGCTCTTCGGGATGCCAATGCCGGTTGGTGACTTCCCCGACGACCTGACCCTCGTGAGTCCGAGTCGCCCGGACTGGATCCTTGAGAAGAAAGATTGGATTCCATGTCCTTTTCCACAAAACCCAGACTCTGGCTTAGTGTTTCTGGTCTTTCTCTTTGGCGGGACTTGTGATGATATGATCGGCCGCATGCATCTCACGGGTGCGAAGGCATTACTGAAGGACGAAACCTTGAGGAAACAGCTTCGCCAGGCCAACAATCGTTTTCGTAAGCGCAACAAGCTGGGACCTTGGCGCGAGTGTACCCTCACTCGGACAGGACGACCAACAGATGATGTACGGCGCATAATGGACTTGGGACTTGGAGCTGTAGAGCTTCTTCTGGTAAGAAGAATGCCGCCAAGCATGGATTTCAGAGACAATTCTAATCATTTGAATAGGGAGTTGTTTAATAGGTCGCAGTCACCACCCAAGGCGCCTATATGACAAACCCGGACACCGACCACCTACATCCCTGCTCTTTACCTCCAGTGGTCATTGACAGCCGCACCAGGAGTATATTACAACTCAGTCAAGCACCAGTCCCCAGTCCACTTGGTTTTGCTTTCTATGCACCACACCTCGCACACATTTTCCTCTCCCTTCAATTACTCCAAACGTGGACTGCCAGTGGACGATTCCCACATCAAATTCCCGTTGTACAAAATATATCTCTCAATCCTCAGTTTGTGGCTGTACGGCCATTCCAACATATTGGTCCGCCTCCACCTGGCTTTCTCGTCCATGTTCCAATTCCGAATGGAAACGTCCAAGGACCGCCTGTTGCACTAGTAAACCCACCAGCTTCACATCCACACCCACCAGCTGCTCTACTCAATTCGCCAGCTGCACCGTTTAACCCACGAGCTGCACTACCAAACCCACCAGCTGCACCAACAAACCTACATAATGCTCTACCAAACTCTATCATGCACCCTCAATCATCCATCATGGAAACGCTCTTATTCATTCTGCGCCATCAGTTCCTCAAGCTGCCGTGCCAACAATACATCCTACTCATGCCGTTCACCAGAGCCACAATGTAGGAGCCTGGGGTCATATGCCACAACAACAACGAATTTCGAATCATGCGCAGCAAACAGTAGGCCCAATACTATTGCCTTTCAACCCACAACAGTCCGCGCAAACATACCAATCACAGCCAGGTGCAAGTTTGCAAACCTCTAATCCATGGGCCTACCGCTTCTTGACATCAAACCATGGTTTTCACGCAGCAGCCGCCAGGGCACAACCACATACGCAAGGCAGCATTGCTAGAAGGGCCACGAGAGAACACCCTGATAACGATGACAGCGAAGATGAGCCCAGTCCATACAAGCGCCAGAGGCTAGACTGACCAATGCCCATAGCATTCGCTCATGGCGTAGAGACATTAGATCAATATCACCAGGCGAACATGGGTTTAAGTACTTCATGCACGTTCTTATTAATCCACCAAACACTCCTTCCCGAAAACCCTTTGCGATTCGGCTGCGGACTGGTGCAATAGAACGCATCCAGCAGGACATACACTATGTAGGTCCTCACTCTGTACAAATAGGTTCAAACCATTTGGACGAAGAAAGGGTCTCACAAGGCCACGGCTTGCAAGGGAAGATGGATAATGAGCTCCCACATTTTGCGCTTGATGGTTATTTTCCCAAAACTTGAACTGCAAAGAATGGCTCCGCAAGGGATTTGACGCTCACCCAATATGGATGATTAGCAAAACGGCGGATTCGGCTTTGGGGACACTGATAATATCGAGTCGAATCAAATCACTGCGTTCTTTCATATCGGCTTACCATGAAGCCGACTTGCCTTCAGTCCATAAAGCTTCATATGAAGAATTCCCTCGGTAATACAATAATTCTCACACCACCTTTCTCAGCATCTTGAAGTGCCTTTTCTTGTCGCACGTATCTCCTCGTTCCCCTTGCAGAATGCAGACGACCAACACTCGTTGGTAAGGATTAAACATGAATGTCGCTAATAGTGTCGTTTATTCGCAGACGTCGTGAAACACTACATCTTTTTTTTTGGACTTTTGGGCTTGAGAACCAAATGTTGAAACGAGATTTTGTTGAAGCTGTATCACAACTGAATTCATTTGGGGTTGGGCTGATCATGGTAATTAAATTGTTTTTGACAAGCACACAGACCACGAAACAAAGTGCTCGCCAATACTATATCAATATTACCTTGGTAAACCGTCCGTGCAGTAACAAATTGATTAGCTCCACAATCTACCAACCAATACGGTTTTACTATTTGTGGAGTATACCTGCCCTGAAAGACCTGGAGATGGCAAGGAACGGGGTTTGAGACTACTTTTAATGTAGTCAATGCTTAATTAGGATAACTAACACTGCTTCTCGTCAAAAATTCTCGGTCGACCTGGTTGTATCGACTCCAGAAACATCCTCACCAACTCACACCTACTCAGTCGTCTGTCGCTCCCAAACTTACGATACGTGCAAAACCGTTAGCAGAATGAAGACTTCAACAATCATCGCTGTTCTCGCAGCCTTTGCTTCAGCGGTAACAATTACTAAGTCCCACAATCGCATATCACGCACCACTTACACTTTCTCTAGTCTCAAATCGAGCGTCGCACAGAAGGTGACGCGCCCATGTCGGGTATGCCGGGCATGTCAGGCCATGAGGGTATGCCAGGCATGGCATCAGCGGCTCCGGCAGCGCCAGCAGCCCCATCGAGCATGCCAGGTATGTCAGGCCATGAGGGTATGCAAGGCATGGCTCCAGCAGCTCCAGCAGCCCCAGCAGCCCCCTCGAGCCAAGCCCAAGTCGCAGCACCGAGCGCATCCTACGTCAGCAAAGTCCACGATACCTCCTGGAGCGCTACAAAATACGCGGGTGGTGCACCGGGAGCAGCAGCGACTCCTGTAGGCGCAGCCGGGGCTGCACCACATGCGGTGAGCGCTTCAGCCGCTGTTCTTTCGTCCCAGATCTCGAGTGCTTCGAATGCTGCAGCAGTCTATAATCCCACTTCTGCAACATCATCACCAGCACAGTATACTGGTGCTGCTGCACCGAGGGAAATAGCAAGAGGCATGTTTGGTATCGTTGCTGCTGTTCTTGGAGTCGCGGCACTTTGAACGGGGAAGATAACAGCATGACTTGGAGCATGATATTAAGTTGGCGACCTTTAGCATGGAATGAGATGGACAAGCTGCATTCATGTCTTACGGCCGGGCGATATACATAAAAGATAATAGATTGATTAACTGAACGAACTCGAATAATTGCCTCTGAGCAATCACTAGAAGTATTGGCCTTGGATTTCCGCCTTCAAACAGTTGACATCTCTATGAGAGGCTATTCCTGTGAACAGTTGTTATGGCTTAACTCTGACCCGGTAGTGTATTCGGTACAGTGGTGGACTTGAATCATGTTCGTTGGTGTAGGAAAACAGAAGTTCCATTAGGAATCATATCTAAAATGAATTCTGAATTCAACGAGACGATGAAGGGTTTAGATTGTGCCGGATGAGCATAATTACTTGTATCATGCCAAAAAGTAGAAAATGAATGTATTGCAGCCAAGCTTGTTGTTTGGGTATTGCAGTCTTGAATATCACAGCTACGCGAGGTTTGCCATCCAGTCGCTCCCTTCAAGAGTTATTTCCAGAACATAGCATCAAGGCGGTTAGCACTTCTCTTGGATAATTTCATTAAATAAAAGCATCTCTAGAGCTCCACGGCATTGCAATGTCATCAGGAGTCTCGGCTTGTCTTCCTTCTCAGTTTGGTGTCTATGACACCCCCAATATGAGGTGTCGTAGCAGGTTTTGGTGCTGGGATATCAATGTACCACCTGCTCCCAGAGTATTGAGAATGGTCATTTGGTCTCACTACCACTACTCCGCTGTACATACTATTGGAAAGTATTGGCGGAATATGCTGTTCCGTTCTTAGAACAGCCTGAAAAGTGGAGCGGTCAATTGGATTTCAGAACGAAGACGGTGATCAGGTAAATTACTTCATGTCGCTTCTCATTTGTCCATCCAACTGTGCCATAAGTTGGAAACAACTTCTAGCCACCCACCCCATTCACCCTGGCGCGACAAGTGAGGATTACAGAAAGGAATAACGATTGGCTTGATCGTGGCCAAATCCAACAGTGGCAGTCATATGCTCTTGTCCCAAACTCCATGACCCCCTAAATTTTACCACCAGACCCCATCTTTGATCCTGCTTTACTAATTGTGCTATTGCTATTGACATGGTTTGCTCCGCCTGCTGCTTGACTTGCGTAAAGCAGCCTACAGAAGGGCTAATCCCTAAATATACCAAGGGTCCACGAACCTCCTTCCCCATTTAACCACACATCACGTGCCCTACCATTTTCCAATTTTGCGCCACACCTTTCCCACCGCATCATGTCGCGCCCTCCTCTAAGCATTCTTCCTCCACAACAACTTGTCTTCCGCGACGCCAAACTCTGTTCACAAGCAAAGATCGAGATGGCTTCATCAAAAACCCCACCAACCGCATACATGGACAAAGAAAATCTCCATGAGGAAGTGAAGCCTCAAGCTGCTGACTTTCTAGCTCTTGCCGGGCTTGCGGATGATATCGAGACTGAAGGCGCACCGCGATCTGACACAGATTCATATGAGCCATCTCCAGACCCTCCGCCTACTCACTCCGTTGGCATGCCTATGACCTTTATCGTTCGTTCTCGGCCTCTTCCGAAACCAACACCTGTCAATTCTCAAGCACCAGCGCCTACATCTGCGACTGCAATTCCTGTCACCGCCGCCGCTCCTATTCCCGTTTCCGGTAGTCGTGGAAACCTCCCACCCAATGCGCAAACCTTCTTCGCCGGAAACAAGCGCAAAGCGGCCGAAGAGAGCGACGAAGAAGACGACGACAATATCTCTGAGATACCACAGCCACGAGGAAAGAAGCAAAAGGTCATCACCATTGACCACGAGGGCTTCGTCGACTATGAAGGCCGCCGCAAAGTCATCGACGCAATCGAGCACGTCGGCAGAGCTGCCGAAGAGGCACGCGCAGGGAGAGCTTGCTACGCATCCCTAGTCCCGGCATCCAACGCAAATGAGGATCGCAAGCAAATTCTCATTGCTTCCCACGGTTTTGCAAGAGCGCAAGTTCAAGACATTTCCAAGGGCAAGACTTACAAAACTTTGAGTAGTACCGAGCGGCGCGAGTTGCGTGAGGCGGCGAGGAAATTCGGAGAGGAGATCATTAGGATACGCGAAGGTAGAGCAAAAGAAACGATTGAGGTGGACGATACATCCTCGTCCTCAGATGACGATTCCACATCTTCGTCTTCAGGGGAGTCGGAGTCTGAGGAGGAGGACCCACGGAAGCCCGGATCTGGTTGGGACGGCGTTGTTATGATTGAGTCTAGTGACGAGGAGGACAACGCAAAAGATGAAGAGAATATCACACGCGCGAATAACATCAACGATGTGGAAGCAGAGGCAGAGAGGATCCTTGGTGAAGTGAGACGTAGGGTTGGACACCGTGGCGATATTAGAATCAAGAACGAGGACGGAGAAGAGAAGATGGAGGAGATTGACCATGACGAAGAAGCTAGAGGAGTGGCGAGGGCGCAGGGCAGGGGTGTTGAGATGATGAGGGATATTGATGGGGTAATGAGATATGTGTATCCGTAGAGATATTTGCAAATGGCTTGATGCTCATTAATGTCGTGTGGGTGCAGGATAGAGTGTTGGGATAGCCATGGAGACCAGCATCTCTTTTCAGAGTGCCTCTAGGAGGTTTCATGACATGGCCTTTTGGACCGCTATTGTAGTCTGTCGTCAGGGAACTATTGAGGCTCCCTCATGGCGATCAAGATCTCATCCGGGTACAATGCGTACAGCAGAATTGATTACAGGGCCTGGCACGCACCTGCTACGTGTTGTAGCTACTGCAAAAACAAATAGAACTTACAAAAACTTCACTTCAACTGCCAAACTTACTCCATTTCACTTCCCAAATTCTTTAAAAACTCCACAACCTGCGCATAAGCCTCCTCACCAGCCCTCCACTGCTTCTCCTTCTTTTCATTCTTATCAAACCCATGATCACAACCCTCCATCCGTCTAAACAAAACATTCCTACCACTCACACGACCTTCCTCCCCAATCCTCTCCGCCAACGCTTCCATCTCCAAAGCAGAGACATCATGATCCGCCGTAAAAAACAGCATATCTTGCGGAAAATTCGTGGACTCAGCAAAGACCGGGGAAATGCGCGGATCCCGGGGGTCCTTATCACATATGTAAGCTTCACGAAAGATCTTCGTCCAGAATGATGCTCTTTCGCGGCCGGGCACTGGTGCTTTCCTTGTGCTTGGATCGCCAGCCATGCTGACCGAAGGGTAAAATCCAATAAGTGACTGAAAGGTACCACGAGGGAATAGCGTAGCAGTGATAAGGGCAAGAGTCCCGCCGGATGAGAAACCGCATAAGGATATGCTTGATGTCTGATATTCCTTCGGTCGAGTGAGGATATACTTCACAACGTCTTCGCAGTCGTTCACCGCTGCAGGGAATGGATATTCTGGAGCGACGCGGTACTCAATATCGAGGACTACGTAACTTGTGCGTGTAGCGACGTAACGACAGAAACGATCATCAGCGCCATGGTTCCGCAGAGCAAATCCGCCGCCAAAGAAGTTGATCAACACGGGATGTGGCCCTTTTATATCATTCCCCGCCTCTCCGCTTGGTTTGTACACATGAATTTTGATATACCGCCCCTTGTCTCGTGATGGAATCCACAGAATGGAATCTGGCTTTGCGACTGGGATTGGAGCAAGAAGCCTCATAAGAAAGCGAGCACAAGAAATGAGGATTTTGAAGCGCATGTAGCGCAACATTTCGAAGAGGCCCATTGTCGTACTAAGGGTCACTCGACTGCCCAAATTGAGGAATGAAGATGGCTTGAGGTTCAAATAAAGTTTGTGCCAAAAATAAAGAACGGCGTCGGAACCAATTTTTTTTTTTTTAGCCGAGCATGGGACTCGTATTTCCCATGCGACCGCTAAATGCGATTGGCGAATTGTTACATGGGGCCTCAGCGATTATGCTTAACCGGATCAAGGGTGGGTTAATGGATATACGATACCGCATCACGACCTGCTGTTTGCAATCAAGTTGTCGAGGCCACACGAACCTTCAATGGCATGAGATGTGCTGATTTCCGACATGGGAGTACTGTATGCCTTAGCTGGAGAGTTCGTCGAGGCTTACTATCATCTCAACTTTAGAAGAACCGGGTTTTGCTAGAATATCACTATACTAGAGTTGGTACGTGTTGCTGAACAGTAACTCAATCTTCTACCGTAGTCGATTGCAGCTTTCTCAGGGCTGAACCCGCAAAAGCCGCTCGATCTACACAAAATAGGTATAGTGCCTGTGACACCGTCATCGAAAAGATAATTATGGAGCAGTTTAGTTTAGGGGCTAGTGATAGCGGGGCTCGCGCGTCCCAAAATAAAGTCGTCACACAAATTATCGATAAATTCAAATAAATGATAAATGATCAAAAGAACGTCGATATATAGTGTTTTTAAGTGATATATATATATAATAGAGCCTTAGGCAGCCCTCAGGCTACCATCCAGTCATTTCTCCTCCACTTTGCAATACTTCTCCTAACCGCTGAGGCATTGATTCCACCTGCCTATTGATAAAACTCTGAGGCAGTCGTTTAAAGGCCTCCCATATAGCCTTCTCGGCGCCAGCATCGTCAAAGTGAGGCTCTGTACGGAAGTATTGCTTTATAGGTTGCCAGCAGTTCTCGGCGGGTGACAGATCAGGCGAATAGGTAGCATTGATGTAGTACTTTATACCATGCTTTTCTTTGAATGCGGTTGCAACCTTGCCAGTATGGCCAGAGTCTCCGTCCTCCTCTAAGGTCACATTCATACCACGTTCCTTCATCATAGGCAGGAGGTTTAGCTGCAGAATAGAGTCAATATATACACGCTGCGTCATCTTGCCGTTGGTGTTTGAATCCACGCTATAAAGTATAAAGAACTTGACGTTATAGCCAAAGGCGCCAAAACCGTGAAACCTCTTCCTATCTTTATCATCTGGCTCCTTATGGAATTGCATGCAATCAGGGCAATAGCGCTGCCCTAGCTTCCTAATAACCCTCATCTTCATCTTAGGTCCATAACCAAAATGAACCTCGTCTGAAAACCACACGTTATGCCAGTTTTTAGGCTTAGGCCTGATATCCAGCATGGCCCTTGCAAAGTTACACCTTTTATCCTTATTAGCAGGGGCAGTCCAGCCCTTTATGCATGCTATACACTTGTGATAATCTAAGGAACCAAGCTCTTTCTTAACCGTCTTTGCCGACACGATTTCTAGCCCATATCCAGCCTCCTTTGCAACTTGGCCCCACGTTAGTTTGTTCTAT
>MU007187.1:3883-17258 GCA_010583015.1 Tothia fuscella
TATTATAGGTAGGGTTATATTATAGGTAGGGTTAATACTCTATATATCTTTCGTAATATATTAATAGATACCTAACTAATAATATTAATATACTTACTTATATCTACTAGAACCTTAGAATCGTTAATAGAGTTAATAACTAGCTATTAGTAAGGCTAGCAATAATCTTTAATACTAATAATAGCAAGTAGGTAGCTTTTTAGAACTTAGATAGTAATTATAATAGTAGTAAACTAGACTATTTATATAGATATAGTAACGACGATAATATTAGTAATAAATTTAAGATTATTTAACCTTAGAATAAGTTTAAGAAAGCTACTAAAGTCTTTTATAATAATAATAGAATCGATTATATATAGAATACTATACTAAGATCGTACTATAATTATAGTATATTAATAAGAAATATATATTATATAAATTATATAGTATACTATCTATTATACTATATAAATTAGTATATATAATATATATAGGTTAATAGACTATATATACTATATATTTAGAACGCTAGTTTATTGTACGGAGTAAATTCTACGGCGATCTATAGCTAAGTAGTATAAAGCTAAGAATACTATTACCTTAGTACTTATTTTAACTTTTTCGAGAGTTTAGTCTAGACCTATTTAGTATTTTACTACCTTCTAGGTTTAGCGTAAAAAGAGAAGCTCTAATTATTATTTACTACTATAGACTCTATTAATATAAAAGCGAATAACTATCTATACCTAATCTAGCCTATTTCTAGATACAATATCTATATCTAAATATTATTATATTACTCCCTCTTACTAATTGAAACTCGGATGTAGCTAAAATCCTTAAAGTCTATAAACTAATTTAGGTGCCTTAGAAAAGCTCTATTAGCTTCCGGATATTAACTAAAGGCTCTATACTAGCAGCTTTAAATATACTAAAAGGCTTATAATTAGAGGTTCTCTAGTTTAGAACCCTTTAGAGCCTATCCGAGTTTCAATTAGTAGGAGGAGTATTATTGTCTTTTTGTTATTCGCTTAGTATTTACTAGCTCTTAAGGTTACTACAATTAGGTAAGATAGCACCTTATTATTATATATATGTACAAACTTGAGAAATCTAGTTATACTAGTAGTAAACTAGATTTACTAATTCTATTAGGATGAGATTGAGATGTATTTAGAGAGACAATAAAATAAGTTTTAATAGATTAAGTAACTTACGTTCAATAGGCAAAGGGACTTATACGTACCTACTAGCCTAGATTGATGATCGAAGGCTTTTCTCCGGCTTATATTTTCTATGCTACAAGTATCGTCGACTGTAGTCATCGGTGGTGAATCGAGATTGGTACCCCTTGGCTCAACACGAGAATATTCGCCTTCATAGGTGCGTCTAGCACCCGTGCCGGAAAGCCTTTCTGGATAACTATAGTTTCTAAGATTTCCATTACCAGCAAGAGCCTCCTGTCTACGAGGTTGATCACGATCAGGCGCTCAAATACAGCCCCAGGAAGTCGTTAGGTTCGGTAATCGGGATCGCGCTCGCGAATGAAAGTGGCACTGTGACTATTGAGACGAACTGGTGCACTGTAATCTCCTCGACCGTAACTTGTGTATCTGTCCTGAAGAAGAGAGTATCCCCTTTCTGGTTAATAGTAGCACCCGCGTCGGGTTGCCCTGGTCGTATCCATACATGTAAGTTAGCGGTTCTTGATCGGCTACGTATGTACGAGGTCTACCAACACCTGAAAGCGTCGAACCTGAAGAACGAGAAGTCGAGTAATCCCTGTTAGAAGAGGTGGAGCGTCGCTCAGAAGAAGAACTCCTGGCGGAAGAATTTCTCCTGGAGCTAGAGCGGCTGGATGAGCCAGCAAGGAAGCTAAAGAGATCAGACATAGCTGATTACCGAATAGAGCAAATTGGTATACTGGCTTAATGGAAAGATATATGGTGTTGTGTGGCTGGAGATCCGACTAATTATGGACTTGATCTCATACGCTACGTACTGCTAGTTATAAGCCAACCGACTTCGGCCTGACAATAAACAATGTAGTATGAGAATGGGCACCATAATCTTTCAAACCCCTGCTTCGTATGAAGAGAGAATTGTACCGCAATATCTCCACAAAGACATTTTTCATGTCACCATTGGTACCAAAAAGTAATACAGCGTAGATTCGGTTGAATAACAAAGAAAAAGCAAAACGAGGAACGAGGAACGAAAAAAAGAGATGCCAACTGAACAAGATGTCGTAATCCGCCTAGGAGTAGCCGAGTGTGCAGAAGGGAGAAGAAGTATGTGCATCCGCCGGTGTGACTGCTTTTTCAAGTCTATAGGCTGTCTGGGTCTTCCGTGCCACCAATGGCGCTCATTGAAGAAACAACAAGTTCCTAAACAAACTATTTCCAAGCGTAATACCGCATTGCCTGATATCTCTAGCATAACTGGTGGCACAACAGCGAAATGGAAGCAGAGGTCTCTGCCTCAAGTTTCTCCGAACAGGAATCCAGCATATTCTTTTGCTTTGACCTCAGCTATAGCGGCACGGAACCTCCCTAAGCCTCCAAAATAGAAGCGGGGCGCCACTGTCTTTCCTGGTATGTTCTCTCCAAAAAACCATGACGGAGTTTTTGAAAATAGTGTCATCTCAGCTACTTGTTTGGTCACTTCAAACCAATCATTGTCAGACTCCTTTGTGCTTTCCACCACACCGGAACCGTTGCCATTCTTGCGAAAGCTCTCTGCACGTGCGATGAGGTCTGCTGCAAACTCAGCGCCGATCTCCGTGACCGGTGGATTGTTCGCAAATGGGGCACCTGGTCCGTTAATGAAGAATAAATTGGGAAATTCTGCAGTAGTAGCGCCAAGATTTGTTTGCGGACCATCAGCCCAATGCTCTTTCAAACTCTTTCCGTTGCGACCTTTGAAATCGACGACGTAGTAGCTACCATCGGAAGTGTCAAAGCCAGTTGCGAAGACGATCAAATCTACTGCGTGCGTCTTGCCATCACTCGTCTCGATGCCCTCAGCATTAATCGACTTGATTGGAGTTTTCTTCAGGTCAACCGCAGTGACATTTTCCTGATTGAAGCCAGCATAGTATCTGTCGTCGGTCAAGGGGCGTCGTGCGAACCAGTCTGATGATGTGAGCACCTCTGCCTTCTGAGGATCCTTTACGATCTCTCTAATCTTTTTGTGAATAAATTTGATAGCTTCTTTATTTGCGGCTTCATTTGTAGCGATGTCCGAAAATCCTCCAAACAGGAAGCGGAATCCGCTTCCTTGGTCCCAAAGGTCTTGGAATATCTTCTCCCGGTCTTCAGGAGATACGGACAGTGTTGGCCGATTCGGCTCAGGAAAACCAAAGCCAACAGCAGAAGCAAATACGTCATTCCAGATCCTATCATATCTCTGGTTGACTAGCTTCCTCTCTTCTTCAGAAACAGAACGATACGAAGCAGGCAAGACATATTGGGCATTCCGGATGAGGTGGGTCACTGATTTAGCCTTTTCACCAAGTGCACCAACCAGCTGAAGGAAAAATTAGAAGAAATCTTGCCAGGGGTTGAAATGTGTACCACTTACTTGCACTCCAGATGCTCCGCTTCCAATCACTGCGATCCGCTTGTTCTCATACTGAATCTCAGGACTCCACGCCGAACTATGGGTTACCTGTCCCTTGAAAGACTCTAAACCTGGAATGTCGGGCACGTTCTTCTTGTGCGTGATGCCAATTGCGGTTACTAAATAGCGAACGACGAGAACTTTGCCGGAGCTGACCTTGATCCTCCACTGGTGGGTTCTGTCGTCCCAAGTCGCGGCTTGGAGTTCGGTCTTGAAAGCGATGTGTTTATAGAGATCGTGTTTACGTGCCACTTCTTGGAAGTATTTTTGCAGTTCTGGCTGGCGTAAATAGTTGTTTGGCCAGGGGGAGCTTTGCAGCAATTCTTTGTCCCAAGAATAACGATAGACATGGCTTTCGACATCGGTCCTTGCTCCAGGATACTTGTTCCAAAACCATGTACCGCCAACATCTTCAGCTGAATCTATTGCTTTAACATCCAGTCCAAGCTGCTTGAGTAGGTGGAGAGAGTAGAGGCCACCGAATCCAGTACCCACCACCAGCGCATCATGATAGGTTTCTTCTGCCATTCTCAGTATTTTTCTTTCAAATGCTGTGCGCACAAAACGTCAATAAAGGCAATATTGAGTAGAAAGAATAACATGACTACTCAATAAGTAATTAAAGATACTCCAGCTAAATCAGGAGATGCTATGGTGTCACCTAAAAGTGCTATGGCTTCATTTTTAGCTTGGGAATGGCGTCTTTTGTGCATAAAAATCATCATCTTAGAGGCACTTCGATTGGATATGCTGACGATTTGAAGCTTATAAGTCACTAGTCTAGGCATGGTAGAATAAGGGTTTCCTTTTCATGATGGACTGAAGAGGAATTCAATCCATTGTAGAAGTAGAAGCTGGTGTGAAGTGTAGTACTGTTTGGATTCGAGGAGAAAGAGAAATCAGGGGTGAACCACAGGGTCTTAGCGAATTCACCGCGCTGAGAGCCTTGGCATCAAAACAACAACATCAACATACCTTCCTTTGATTATTATGGCATCATTAACGCCAGATAATAAGCCTGAAAGACGTGAATATGATACTATTAAACGGTGTCGATTCTTTGATGCATTTGATAATGTCCCCCCTGGTACCACTGCCGGCGAAATCTGCCGTATGCCCCAAATCAACATGCCACCTTCCACAGGGCGTACACTATTAAAGATGCGTGAAAAGATAGGGTCTCCGGCGCACAGGCGCACGAGAAAGAGGTCATCTAGGTTGGGCAGAAAGAGCGAGGTGACTGCAGCCGTCCTTGGCTATATAACAGACCAAAACCACCCTATACACGAGAAACCATACCAAGAACAGGTACAAGAGCTTAGATTATCAGTCAGGCCTTCCACTTTGCAACACCACGCAAACAAGGACGGTGCACAGCGGTTTAAGAAGGCCTATACCACTGAAATTAGCAATGCCAACATCTATAAACGCGTTGCCTATGGCCATGAACACGTCGATGAAACCCTTATCCATTGGTGGCAGTATATCTGGTTCACAGATGAGGTACACTTCCAATCAGCCAAACTTCAGAATAAGGCCGAATATGAGCTTGCCTACCCAGGCCAGAGGAACCGTCTGACCAGCCTTAAGGCCACTTTAACTAGTGGCCTTAATGTCACTATTCACTGCACCGCCGGCATCTCCTACTACTATAAAGGGGCCCTCATCTTCTATAAAGACCCAAAGGAGCCGGCACAGAAGGTATACAAACCTAATCGGCTTCGCAAATCAAAGGTTCAAAGCCAGGAGGAGTACCAGAAAGTGGTTGATGACTGGGTAAAGGAACAGTCGGCTGGAATAGAGCTAGTACTAAAGGGGAATGCTATGACCCAGGCCTTTTATGCCGAGAAGATACTCCCACAGCATATCAAGGAGATTCAGGCCTTAGAGGCTCATTATGGTCACAGATTTCGATTACAGGAGGATAGAGACCCGTCGCATGGAAATCGCTCATCAAATAACCCCTGCGCTAAGCTCAAAACAGCTGCAGGCCTATTAATCTTGGTTCACCCACCACAGAGTCCAGATCTGAATCCTATAGAGTCATGTTGGCAAATAATTAAGCAAAGGTTGAAAGGAAAATAGTGGTCAACAGTTGCAGCCTTTAAGGCCGATATTCAGGCCGAATGGGACGGAATAACGATGGCACAGATTCGTAAACGTATTACCGAGATGACTTGGCGTTGCCAACAACTGATTGAGCTCAATGGTCAAAGAATTAGAAGCAAAGTGTGGTAGGTAAATGCAATAATATCGATATGATTAATGTTCCTATTTCGGCCTAGTTATGCCAAGGCTCTCAGCGCGGTGAATTCGCTAAGACCCTGTGAACGTCCAATGAGGTGTCGACAATCCGTATGGCACGTGCACCCCTTAATCTTGGACTTCTGCATCATTAACGCCGACTTTACTTTCGCCTTAAACATTGTATGTACAATGTGCACGCAGCGTTGTACATTTATCGCTACGATTGGTGATACAGAACATAAGATTCATCAGAAATTTTCGGGATCAGTGGGAACCTTTGGAAATCGAGGTCAGCACGGAAAATCGCGTCGCCTGGTTAAGGTGTTGTCTGATCTGAGGCAAGAACTTTATCGGCCAGAATGCGATTCAACCGCCGAGTAGGACTCTCGCGTTACGAAACACTGGGCCGAACAGTCACCAATCCAATCTTGACAGGCAAGCGACCATTGCCTAGTAAGTTTGACCCCATGAGTGCTCTGCTTAAGAGAAGGGAGTCGTGTCTACTTATTGTCAGTGGTCTTCTTACACCCACTAATATCATCATTCATACTTATAACCTCAGATCTCACAAAGGTCAAGAGACACTCGATTGTTAGCTTTCGTTCGTACGGCCAGCCTAGCAGGTCGAAATCTTTAAACTTGCTCATTATTTGGCTTCGTTTCACTCAAATTGTTGAGATAATTATGGTGAACATTAGACAAGATATCTTAGCAGACCTTTGCAAAACTAGAAATGGGACTTGGAATCCAACCTTGTGCAACACCATTTAAGAAGTTCCAACCTCCAGGCCCTTTCCAATTCCAAAAGAAGTAGCCGTTGCTCCACTTTTCAAAGGTCTGCAACTGGGCATCCACATATCTGCGAACTTGCGTTTTAGTGTGTACACTCCAATTGTCAGGATCCGTATCGGCGACGCATTGACACCCAGCAACTTTGCAGATTTGAGAGCTACTTGTGCCGTTCAAAGTAGAGCCATCTGGATTTACGCAGACATTGGAATTGGCGGACCACTCTCCTGCATACACGGGAATTCTAGCATCGTGGTAAGGTTTGAAAAGACTTGTAGACCAGGCGCATGCTTTCGAGACGTGCTCATCTTGATTGAGAGCGTTATCTGCATCGGTATAGAGTTGGTAGGGATGTGTGTCCATTGCGAACTTTCCACGCTGCCCGAATAGTTGACTCAAGACATCGGACCAATTAGCGGCTGGCTGAAATGAATCATGCATAATGAGTTGGAGCTTTGTGTTCTGGGTTGCAGCACGAACTGCTCGATAAGCTTGTATGGTCCATGATTTCGTTTTCGTGAAATTATTCTTTCCCCAAGAGCTGGGTTCGTTAATCAATTCAATCCCAATAATAACATCTCCATAAGCGCTTGTGCCATATTTTGTTGCAATTTTGATGAGCGCATCTATCGTCTTCTGGAGATTATCATCTTCTTGCCAGTCCATACTTCCGGCGCGTCCAGAATGATTATTCCCATTTTGCGAACCAGGAGCACCTGCAATCGCCTTAGTATTCAAGGTACATAGGTGCGCAATTGGACAAGCGGCTTACCGTGCAAGTCAATCCACACTTTCAAATGAGACTCTCGAGCCCAATGTACAGCCCGCTCCAAGTATGCATCTGCGCCGCTAAGATAGGGTGTGCCCGTGTTGTCATACGCCCAGTAACCGATAGGTATTCTGAGGGCATTGATTCCCGTGTCCGCAATCCTCCGAAGTTCTGTTTGATCGAAGAACGTAGACCAATGTGTGGTTAACTTATCCCTCGCTCCTGGTGTCGCATCGAAGGTCCATTGGTCCACCGCATCGGTTCCTTCGAAGACAGATGGGGTGATCCACTTCTCAAGAACTAGCCAGGCGCCAATATTGACACCGCGGATGAACGGAGTGGGCGAAAAATGCGGATTATTTTTGGACATGTATCCTGGTGGAAACTGAGCTGCGGCCGATGCAACAGTAGCGATGAGAGATGAAAGTAAGGTGATTGAGATGGTGTAAATCATCGTCCAGATGTGCCAGACAGCACGGAAGGACTCACTTGGTCAAAAGCATATAAGTAGCCGAGATTGAGCAGAGCAAACAGAAAGAAAAAGAGCTATGGAACTAGGTGTTATAACTAATTCAGCATGTGCCATCAATCGACAAAAGGGACACATTGACACATGAGTCCGTAGCTAAGAGACAATAGTGTTGAGCTTTCACGCGAGGGCTGTCGTTGAGCATATGTGGCTGGCAAGGCATAAACTGTCTACAAATTTTCCACTGTCGTAGGGATAGATTCTGATTGAGCGTGGCTGAGAAGTTGCAGCAAAGAAGCATTAAATTGATAGAGCACTCGAGCTACAGGGGTCGCAATATGGAAGTGGTCGGATCCTAGTTGCGAATCTTGACGCCATTGATCGATGAAGCAACGAGTCTTGAGAGAGCACGAAATTATTCCGTATGCAAGGTTGGCTTGAATATTAACGAAGGCAGTACTCAGACAAGGAGAGAGGAGGAACGTGTGGTTCGGGACGCTATACCCGATTTGGTGGCATATGCAAGTTAGCGCGCTTAGTTCTACGACGTCGGCACAACCTCCTCTCTCACCGTCTCTTTCACAGTCAAAAATCAGTCGCGATTGAACTAGGCATCTTTGTAAGCTCTAATCATCAGAACTATCCAGCCATCAATGCTACCTGGCGGTGAGACTTAAGCCCCAGGTAACAAGAGAAAACACAGCTAGAGAGGCTTTATTCTGGTTTTCGTCTGGTTTTAACGATGCTGCGTGGTGTCATGTAAGAACACCACGATCGTATCCAGTTTGCACTTCAATCATTGCTATGTTATCGTTTGATGTACTCTCTTCACGCTAGATGTTCAGGTAGCTCTACTTATGTTGTGATAGGCACGTTCATAGTTGTTCTCATGGAGTCTTCACAGTAGCGCTTAGATATGTAGGCTTTTTATGCTGATAGCAGACTCTCTTCACAAGCCTCTTCTAATGTCCGACGTGTCCGTTGAACTGCTGCGATCCAAAATTGCGGTGTAGATGATCGTAAAAAATTATAACTACTTCTCCTCCATTTGGCCCACCAGCTAGAAGAACCAGGACTATTTACTCCTTCGCATCAATTGAAACTCGGATAGGCTCTGTTGGACATCAAGCTGAAGATTCTATACTAGTAAGCTTTCTAGTGTATCAAGAACCTTTAATGCTTTTCTACTTATTAAGGAGTAGAAGACGATAGTTTTATAAAACTTTTATAAAGCTCTTAATCTAGTTTATAGGCTTCAAGGATCCTGGCTCCATCCGAGTTTCAGCTGGCCTGGGGGAGTAGTAGGTTTTCGAATTCATAACTAACGATTCCTCACTAGTCATCTTTCTCGTCAAAGAGCTTCCACATAGTCAATCTCGGCAAGATATCAGGCATAGGGCTGCTCAGGTGATTGCGTTTTTAATCACTGAAGTCTATTCACGTACCTACCCAAGCTTTGCCGGTCTCAAATGCTCCCTCACTGTTTGCAAATGTCATCATCGATTGGTGACTCGTTCAGCCCTACCATATCTCTAAGCAAAAGCTTACCTTCCTGATTCTAGCATCCGTTACTGCGGCTGCACACGGATTTGTCGAGCTGTTATAGTATTTAAGAACTCTCCAAGCATTACTTTCTCTTCCATTCAACAACTTCCTCTAACATCCTTCCACTCACCAAATTGGCTCAGGTAATACTCAACCTCTCACACACACATAATAGACACAACATCATCTCTCACAAGGCTCACGATGCGTTTCATTACTACCTTGCTCCGCGGTAGCCTAGCATTGGCCGCTCTGGTGGCCGCTATCCCAATTGCAAAGACTATCAAACCTCAGTTGTCAATAGTATGTTTCAACAGATACCAATCTTCAAATCAATATTAACAACAATTACACAGATCCTCCAGGTTTTGGTATCGACACAAACCAAGATCGGCTAAAGACTTGGCCCAAAAACGGCGATGTCGCTCAAATTCTTTATTGCTTTCGGAATGAAAAATCTGCGGAAGAACTGGCTCCCATCATGGATCAAGCTGTTGCGAAGTGGACCACTGCACTTGGTGACCATGCCGCCGTGAAGTTCATCGATATCGACGCACCGGGTACCCCAGACGAGGATCGCGAATACTGCCAATTCGAGTACGACAAGGAATGGAACAACGTGATCCCTGCAGATACGCTCGTGATTAAGTACGAGGAGAATAAAGGTGGTTATTTTGCTGAGGCTGGGTATAAGCCTCCTGTTGGAGATGACTTGTGGGACAAAGGTAGTGCTATTGCACTACTTGACCAACTGCAATTCAGGGATGTCCAGGATCCGTGAGGCGGATCATTCTGTTCTAGCTCTTTGAGAGTCAGCAATCTTGTCGATAGCTTCTAACTAAAGAGTGAACGAGCAATACCGGAGCTCCTTCGTTTACTCAGAGCGGGAACATGAACTATTATAAGTCAATCATAGCTCGAAGCTCAAGGTTCTGCCGGGGGCAGTTCTAGCCCCACTTGAGCAAAGGCTGTGGTCTTTCTGCCTTACGAATGAGAGTGCGAGGGCTAGATAATATCTTGAATGATTGTCAAAACCCGAAGTGCCATTGTAAGCTCATTCTCTTGGTAGGGTTTCCCGACCGGCGATCTCTCAGTGCCGAAAACACGCTTTCCACCGCTGGAGACTTTCACGGTTCAAGACTGTAGACGCTAAGAATCTTCCCAAGAGCTTGAATAAGTGGCGTCTATGCTTTCTGAATTCAGCAATGGATGTTTGGTTGCTTTCGACGGTGGGAGTATGCCACTTCAGTTGGAAGGAGGAATGCATTCTTAGCTTTCAAAATCGTTCCAGTTGAGATTCTTGGAGCTAGAGGAAGTTGTTCTTTTCCCATATCAATGCCCATACACTTTATACGATTACGATCAGAAGATTCACGAAGCCCGCCTTAGTTTAATTCTATCATGCTCGTGTACTCTGTAGGGTTAGGATCCAATTAAGGCAGCTGATTTGTCGTACAAATCGTGATCTTACCGAAGAAGATACCCATCTGTGAGCCATTTGCGGTTCGCGACGGCTCAGTTCGTGCGTTAGCAACGTGCTTCGTCACACAACGTGCTCTTCAATCTAATCCCTGCTTAACATCACATCACTTCTTCTTTTTCGATAAGCGGCAAATGTACGAAAACCCCTAAAACACCTTAAATAGGCCAAGCTAAACCCCAACACTGAAAGATTTGACGCCGCCACCACTAGACGACGGAATTCTCTTGGTCATACTTGGTATGTGCGACTTGGACACTTTCCTCAATCTTCGGTTGCTGTCGCGCTCAGTGACATCTTTGATTGAAAGGAACATTGTGAGACTCTGCCGTGATGTTGCAAACTCCACTTATCCGGGCAAACCGCGCATGTTACAGATACGGTTAATCTCAGAGAGGCCAACCAGCATAGGATTTACGTGGCATAAACAGCTCAAAGAAAAACACCTAGCTGCAATAGCAGTGGCGCGCGCATTTTCTAGCCACGATTGGAAACGCCTGGCATTCAACGAGGAAAACCCTGCAGGAGATGGACTTCGAGATATACTTGCAGAAGGCTGGAGAATGATGCAACGTCTGTCGGTTATTGGGAGAGAAGTAGACCTCAGGCTTGACTGTGAAATACCCCAGGTGGTGGAGTTCTGGTTCCAAAGAAGGGGTAAGTACTCCTTTCCGCCACAAAATTTCTTCGTTTTGTATGCTGAATTGATAAGGCATATGTTCTATTGTTACATTGGATTACGTTCCAAATACTGGAAATACTTTCAGTACAAGACAAAGGGGCATCAACAATAGCGATGACGATTCCTGGAGGCGTCAATGGCTCACCTGCCAATTACGTCTTGACTATCTCACTGGGCAAGATGCGGCTTTCGTGAATGGCGACAGTATGGTTTGAGAAAGCAGGGGAAATTTCCATGCCGAAACACACCAGCAAACGGATTTTACAAACTCACAACTTTGCTATTTGCTCGTAGCAGCCAAGACTTCCTTCAGGCCATGACAAAGCCATCACTGAAGCCTTTCATTACGGGCGAGCAATTCGCTTATTGGCTATTGTGGGCTATCCTAAGAGAGGGTGCGGAGGGTTTCTGGCGGCGTTGGGTGCAGATAAGCCACGAGATTGAAGAGCCCTTTGCCGATCATTTTTACCCTATGTGGCAATCAGCAGATGCCTACGACATAAAGGCTGAGGCTGCTGCCGCGAGGGGCTTTTGGCGTTGTTTGGAGCTACTAGATCAGGGACGTGTACGGTTTGAAGATTGGCGACTCGCTAGAGGATGAGCACCAACCATAGTTGATGTTACTTTTAACAGCATGAAACACGCAGAGGCTTTTGAGCAGAGAAGGGCGGAGGTCGAGCTCGCCTAGGTGCGTCAGATTGTTTGATTCTGCCGTCTTTTGTACATGTGAGATGCTCCAAAGCGAACAGAAGCATAAATATTTTTGGGGCAGAACCCGAAGTAGACGTAGGAGGCTGCTCAGTTTGAGGACGTGGTCAAGGGTTCTTCCGATTATAGCAATGGCAAAATTTCATTTATTCGAGTTTTAAATTCCAGACGTGCAGCTCACAATTCCGGCTATTGGGCTTCGTGACTACGTGTAAGGTACCCGTGGTTGGTAATCTTCTAGTCGCATCGCACCTTTGAAGGCTCTTGTAGCAGTGATCAACTGCCCATATCCTTTTTGAACTGAACTGGTTTCCGAGGCGACCTAGAAAAGAGAAAGACTAGTGATGCCCATCAGCCAGGAGTATTCGTTATCGTCATCCAGAAATCGAACAATCTTTTCCGGCTCCAGGGTTCCGTTCCGGGACAGCCTGCATGTTCAAACGGAGCTATCAGCTAGTCAAAGTTCCGAGCGCTCCAGCTGATCTGAACCAGCCAGAGCGCTGAGGAAGTTAACAATATGGCGCTTGTGAAGTTACAGTGCGTCGAGGTAGTTTCTCCACAGGATTTTGGAAATTGCTCGAATATATTTCCGATATCAGTAGCCAATTCATGTCAGAAACGTGCTAAGTGTAGCTAGGCGGTAGAAGAAGATGTTCTACGAGTAATAAATATATAGGATGAGTCTTTGGTGTATATTCGATAGCAACACCAAAACAAGGCACAGTGGGTAGGGCAATTGACCAACCCGTTGGACTTTCATTTTGCCTGGGACTTGATTTGGGCACAGAGTAGACTCGAGACGTAAACCAGGAGGTAGTTTGAAATAGGCATGTCTCGTGATTCCATCTTGGGGCTTTGAAATGAAGTGTATGAAGTGTATGACGGAGATGATAATTTGATGAGGTCTTCATGAGCTGGGGGAGGCAAAGAGCTGTAAATGCCTCAGGCACAACAAAAGCAAACATCAACACCTTACGTCCATCCTCACAGGGTGTGCAGGAATTGAGCGCGCAAGGGCGCTAAGTCCAAAACGGAACATTGATCATATCGATATTATTGCATTTATCTACCACAACTTGC
>MU007188.1:0-17003 GCA_010583015.1 Tothia fuscella
AAGACTACTATAAATACTACTATAAAATCGGGATACCGAATAAATCGGGAGCGGGCTACCGAAATTTTCATACCGTACTACTACCATACCGTAATAGTCCCGCACCGCCGCGGTACGGGGACGATATACGCCAACCCGACCCGTCCCGTACCGTGCGAAACCCTATCCACGGGTAGTAGATCCTAGCAATTGATATAATATTTTATTATTGGGTATATTCATGGATTCCGAGATTTTGATGTTCCACCGTCACGTCACTAAATGTGGCCTGTGCTCGCTAGTTTCACTCGGCGACATGAGTAGTACCAGAAGCTGTGAGTATGCTTAAATAACTACAATGTACCCGGTAAAGAAATTTTGCATCAGGATCCCGACGAGAGCCTATTTGGCCATTAATAAACTTAAGGGAGTAGTAGTGTGAGGGCAACTCAATAGTTTCGATATAGTTGTGTTCAGCCTCATACAGGAGGCATGTTAGAATTACTGAATTAGGGGATGATGGAAACATCACTGCATTAATCACATATGGTCACACATTGGTATATCATTACAAATCTTCGCTCGATTATTTTGATACATTTTTTCGTGTGCACTTTGAGATGGTGCAATGTGCGTCAAGCCTACAGATGATTTGCCATTATTTTACATCTTATGTACAAAAGCTCGTAAGTGTCATCGTGAATTGTAAACTCGCACCATTCAATCCTCATCAGAATCAGCAAACATATCCACCGCTTTCGGTCTGCGCATCCTAGCTTCCGCAGCTTTGGTAGGTGCATTGAGCGCAAACTTCCCTCCAATAGCAGCAGCTTTTAAAGATTCGTCTCCATTAGCAGGCGGAGGAGCGAGTGTTGATGGCTTCGAAGGAGACGTATCTTGATCCATAAGTTCCGAAGTGGGATAGTCATTTCCAGCGGGTGCGTTGAGAGGTTTACTATCAGGCATCTCCTCATCATAAACATCCAATTCCCCGCTCTCATCGACAACGGGACTTGTTTGCACCATTTTCGCCTTTGAGAAACCTTTACTCTTACCCTTGCTATCACCATTACCGGAAGCGGGTGCTGCTTCAGGAGTGATTGTCTTTTTAGAAGTAGCCCCCTTTTCTTTCTCCTTTTCTTTCTCCTTTTCTTTCTCCTTTTCTTTCTCCTTATCTTTAGTACTCTTCCACTTCTTCAACCTCTCCCTCCTCTCCTCCTTCTCCTTCTCACTCTGCTCCATCTTCTCCTTATCCTCTTCACTGCGTGAGAACTGCTCTTTGAGGGCTTTGTACGTATTATCCGAGAAAACACTCCACCCTTCCCACAATTGAATGAGATTCATTACGGATGCCCGCCATCGATCTGCCTTGATTTTCCCCCATCCTAACTCTTTCTCTAACTTGCCGAGACGTTCGAAGATACGTTGATCACGTAAGCCAGCCTCGAAATGTGGTCGAAATTTCCACGAGTTTCTTACGCCGGCGTTTGCGGACGCATGGAGGATGTCGGATATAATGTATAGAGCTATCATCTTTGCGGAGGAGGGATCTTCTTTCTCCTTTTGATTTTCCTTCTCGGTGTCCTTTTCAGAATCGAGGGGTTTCTCCCCTTCTTCTGCCAGCGCTTTCTTTTCTCCAGACGCCTCATATGCTTTCTCGATACTCTCCATCACATCGTCTGGTTCTTCATCTCGTTCTTTATCTGTTTCATCAGATAGATAATCAGTCTCGTACATGTAATCTTCATCATGATCCCAATCTGGATTGGCACTTGTGAATGCAAAAGGTGTTTCCACGTTCAGAAGAAGCATTTGCACAATGTCCTCCGCACCACGTCCAGCATATGAAATTGCGAAATTGGTGACACGCGCGACATCGCCTCTTCGTAAACGCGATGTACTCGTCGGTAACCTTGCAAGTAGATGCGCCAGTTTTGCTCTCTGGTAAGGATTCAAGTATCGTGGTTCAGCGGACTCCTCTAGACCAGCGACAACGGCAGCATCGACTTGAGGACGCTTCGGTGCTTCATCTCCAGAATCATCTTCCCATTCGGAGTCATGCTCCGGATCTGAAGCTAACTCGTCGAGACGAGTAACGAATTCAAACTGCGGATTTTGTGCTGGTGGTAGCCAAGGTGCCTCATCGTCAAAAAGTATCATTGGTGCTTTATCACCAGGTCTATTGCGCAGGTCTTCATCGTCGAGAGCGCCTGACAGAAATGACCACAGTCGCCATCGGTAGTATACACCGCAGACGCTGCGTGCATCCCATAGAAATGCCCAGTCTTCGTCTTGTTGTATTTCTTCCTGATTCATAAGAATGGCTTCGAATTTGGCGCCGTATCGGAGAAGTTGCTCGATAGTCATGTTGATTAATTGTAGCTGTTTTATGTCTGTGGGTGGTACGACCGTAACCATAGTAAGGGGCGTTTGTTCCTGTAAGCCGATATTTGCGCCTGTTAGGGAGGATGGAGGTGCGACACCACCACGATGGTGATCTGAAGGTGGAGGGCCTCGACTCAGATCATTATTGCTTCCAGTGGACACTGGTTTAGCCCCAAAGGGAAGAGATGATGTGGTTGATGTTAAGCTCGCGGTATTACCTAGTGCTGCAGAGGAGAGATGGCGTGTAATTGAGAAATGATATCCAAACCCCAGATAGCGTTTGTTCAGACCGCTCACGGCAGCGTCGATGTCCTTGCCTGGCGTATTGCCTGCTAGAGCTACTATAGCAGATCGTGAAGCGCGTTCTGTAGAGACTGAGGAAGGTCGAGGTAGCCATCGGACTTGGTCGACCGTGAGAGTTGTAGGGAATAACTCCTTGATATCTTCAATGCTTGTAGACGGTGGTATCGAGGACAAGTGTAACGTAGGTTTAGGTACAGCTTTTTGTGCCTCATCACCACTTGATAGCCTCTCTTCCTCGTACTGTTCCGCCCGAAAGGCTGCCCTTGCGTCCCCTCTTCCAAACCCGCCCTCGTGCGAGTATTGACCTTCATACCTCTTAGGCAAAACCGATCCATCCAAAGCTCTTTTCCGTGCAGAGAGAGGAGGCACCCCGCCTAAACTCCCAGGACCACTCCCCCTTCCAGCAGCAGGCGGGAAATGTCTCCTCGGCGTCCCCCCCAAAGGCGCCCCTCCCATTGCTCCAGAAGCTCCGAATCCTCCCATATCACTCTTACCCACCAAGTCTGAACTTGGGGGATCCTCATCTTCAAACGACTTTGCAAAGGCTTCGTACGCGGCCGCGTTCTCTGCTTCTTCACGCTTTTTCTTAGCTTCTGCTTCTGCCTTTTGCTTTTCGAAAACCGATTTCTTGACGGGAGCGTTGAGCTTGGAGTTTATGTTTGGGAACTCCTTTACTTTATTTGGTCTTGACATCGTCGCGGTGGGGATTGTGGTTGCGACAGTTTAATGATGGAGCTTGCGATCAAAAGTTGAAAGTCGCGTTGGTGCCTGAGGCATGATTTCATACGGATTTCATGACATGATGCAGACAGAAATGGACATGCACCGATGGATTCCTCCCGCAGCAAGAAGACAATTTCTCATTGAGCGCAAGAGAATTTGTGAAAAGCAAAATTTGAATGAGATACTGCTTGTATTGCGAAAAGACCTCTCGACTCCAGTAGTCTATCCACCGATCCAAAACTCCACAACTCCAAGTGCAAAAACCCAATCCTAATTATAACAGAGTTACCAACATGCGCCTAAGGACTATCCCCAAACACATTCTCTGCACTCCACTTCTTCGCCTTAAGAACCCTCTGTCTCTTAACCGGACTCTTCAACTGCTGCTCCCTCTCCAACATCTCCACCTTCCTCTTCAGCATCGAATTCTCATCCTCTAATTCCCTAATCCGCTCTTCAGCCTCAGGATTCGGCTCGGGACTATCCTCCCTAACACTAATACCCCTAGATAAAATCTCAATCTTCTTATCTAGATGTTCGTCGTTATGATCGGCTTCTTCGCTCCAGGCACTCTTCCACCTTCGTTGGGCAGCTTCTAATTGCCCTTCCATTTCCGCGTAGCATTCATCGCGGATGTCTTGCTCGAGGGCGACCATGCGGTCTTCCGTAGCTAGCCAAGACGCTTCCGCTGCTTCGCGACGGGTGCGTTCTTCGTGGAGTTGGATGGCGAGGATGTCGACTTCTTCGCTCAGTGTAGCTACTTCCCTCAACGCCGCCTCAAGATCTTCAGGCGATGTAGACGGAGTGTTGCAACCACTACCTGTGTGCCGCGACGCTGGTCCAGCAAGTATCGTGCTCGTCACAGATGGTATCCTCGGTACAGTAACCTCGCGCGCTAGAGCCGAATACCGTAGAATTTGAGATGTAGCATTGAAATCGCCTACAGGATCTGCCGTAACGATCATGATCGCCTTTTGTGGACTGCGGTGGGAGAGGTGGTAATGATGATGGTGCGCTGTCATTGCGGCTGAGGGGAATGAGTTTGAGAAGAGAAGTTCGGTGAGTTTACATTGGCGGAAGGGGACGATGTTTTGCTTGTTGCCTTCTTGGTTGTCGGATTGCATTTGCATGCATTGACCAAGGTACATTAAGCTCTCGTTTATCTTTCCGGCTTCTGCGAGTGTGGCTCCAGCAGTTTTGGCTTGTCGTGCGCGTTCAGAGCCTGCCATATTATCAGTAAGAAAAAGAAGTAGAAGCTCCTTTTACAACTTACCAGCCAAATCCACAACAGTAAGCGTACTAGTCGACCACCGTCCCTTCTGTATCCTATTCCTTTTCTTCACCTCCACACAAAAGAAACCATGACTCCTCGAACTAACAGCATTACTCCCCGTCCCAGCAACTCTCCGCTCAATCAGGCCCGTCTCAAGCACAGTGAGCGCCTCATCCAAACTCGAGCAAATAACCTTCCTCAACCCAGCAACAACCTTCCTATCAGGACTCATCTCCGTACTCTTAAATAGAAGCGCCCTCCTCTTCTGAGCGCCCATCTTCAAACCACCGGAAGTAGAACTCCCAGCTAAAAGATCATAGATCCTATCGTTGTAGACTTCGAACATGGATATCACGATGGCGTATTCGCATGATCGATCGATGGGGAGGTGGATATCGTCGATGGCGGGTGAATTTGGTAGAGCTGATGGACGTGGTATTCTGTGTTTTGTGGAAGGAAGACTTAGGAAGGAAGTGTCCTTTATGATAGAGACTTTAGTACGACTCTTTTTGATGGAGGACATTCCATCTGTGATTGGACGGATGGTGGCGGTGAATTGGGGTGGGGGTTTGGGAGGGGATATCATGTTGTTCAGATGCTTTCTCAAGCTGGGATACAGTCCCGGAAGCGTCTGGTTCTGATTTGGGGGTGTACGCCCATGTGTAGGAGTCGTGCGAGTAGGGGTCGGGGAGTGATACTTTGGTAGACTGGGGTAGAGTCTAGAGGGAGAGCCTCTTGTCTGTTTCTCCTGTACTTCTTGAGAGGGTGAATGAGATGGTGAGCTTACGGGCATGGGCGTTTGCGCCCGCGAGCATGAGCCCCGTACAGATTGTGCGTCCCCATACACAGAATCCAGGAAAACTGAACCAGGGAAAAGTTGCGACTCTGAGACGTCCGACTCAGCAAGGGAGGGAAATACTGGTGTTAGACATGTTGGGTGGACGAGATTGTCGGCGAGGGATTGGTATATCAAATCCAAGGAGAGCTGTGTCATTCCCCTTTGCGTCTTCGATCCGAGAATAGTATGACTCTGAACAAAATGTAATTAGCACATACTCCCATCTCCTAACATCCAAAGATATTTAAAAAATTACCTTCCCCGACCCAGTAACCCCCAACGTCGCAAGCAATCCATCCCTCCCCTCTCTCCCCTCCCCACCAAGCACACCCTCCACAAGCGGCAAAACTCCCGTCCCCTTAAACAAATCCAACTGCGACGCCTCCTCTTCAAAAACCCGTGTAAATGCAAACCGTTCCACCGCGCGCTTGCGATGATCGCTCGCAGGTGGTTTTATCGTAATGTGCTTCGGGTATTCCTCCTCGCCTTGTTCGACATCGAGGAAGCGTTCTGGATCGGCTGCGAAGGATGGGCGCAATCGGAGGTAGACTTCGAAAAGGGATGTCGATGGTTTTGCGGGTGGTTCCATTGCCATTTCTTTGTTTTATTTTAGCTATGAAAGGTTGTTGGATTTTGTGGAAAAGTTCACGTGTTACAAGGCTAGAGTTGTTGTTTGTTTGGGTGCGGGAAAAGGCCCCTGACAACCGTCACGTGGAAGGCTTGACCCAATGTTGGGGTTCCTGGTGGGGCTCCTGGGGGTTCAAAGCCTTATTGAAAAGGCGTCAATTGGGAGAGGTGTTCCTGGCTTTTACTTCTTCTCACTTCTTTTTTTCGTTTCGATCAAACTCACTTGCGTTCACCATCCACTGTCGCTGCTATTTTATTTCATAAAGTTTGAAAACATAGAGAGTGTTATGATATATGCTATTTGTGTTTCCCCAACTATCAATCTCACTACAGAAACACAGTACAAAATTCAACCGACCATTCCAGCCCTTATAGACTCAGCTCTTCATCTCACTTTGAATTCTCGATGACATCTCAATCCATTTCTCTAGATCTCCTCACCATCAGCACGGAGCTCAGCAAGGAACGCTGGGTCGTTCTCGAGGTCCTAGTCCCGTCGTGTTAGTTAATGAATGTGCTGATGAGAATACAAGTCATCATCGTACCTCCTCGCGCTTGGTGGCTGGTGCAGCTGGTGCAGCGGCACCGGCTCCGGCAACCATCTGGACTGGGACACAGCCACCGAACGGTCCGGCGCGGGCGGTGTTCTGGCAACGGACCATGCAGACGTTCTGCTGACCGGCGACGTTACCGGTGCAAGTCTGGCCAGCTGGGATGGCGGCGCTCAATGGGAGATCGGTCATGGCGTTGGCGCGGTTGTTGCTGCGGGTACCCTCGACTTGAGTGGTGACATCAATCGCCTGCCAGTCGGCACCAGTGCCGTCGGCGTTGATCATGCAGGAGTATGGGCCAGCACCGTCACCGTTGACCTGGTGAAGGGTCATGTCGATGGAACCACCAGCGGAGACTTGTGGGAGCTGGCCTCCGTTCGCATCCATGACAGCCTTGGTTCCGGTGGCGATATCATTCTCTCCACCCTAATATGCAAATCAGTATAATGAAATCGTGGTGATATAGCTGGGTGAATGACTTACTCCGAGAGTCTGACCACAGGTAGCCTTGTTCTCACCCTTGAAGCGAGTGGAATCCTGTTGGAATGGGTTCCTTCGTGTTCCATCACGAGGAGTGGCTGCGTCAACTATAAGGCTATTAATCTTCTGTATCATCGAATGGATCAATGACTGCTCACCTCCAATGGCGGAGCCGGCACCACCTGCATCACCAGTTGCCTTGATGATGGCACCATGGCCTGCCACGAGCTGTGCAACAGCGAGAAGAGCGAGAATTGAGAATTGCATCCTGAACCGGCAGGTAGTATTAATATATGAGTGAGTGAAGTAAAGGCTGGAAAGGTGGCTAAAGACTGTGTAGAAGATCGAATACCTGATTGCTTGATGATCTTTTAATGCAAGTCGCGCACACAAGCCTTTATAGGATGCGCTCCAAGCAACCACCATTACCTACCATTGTTATGCAGCAGATCTCCAAGGGGTCTGCCGTCGCGAGATTCCTCTTGGTATGGAACCTGGTATGGGATTGTTGATTCAGGACTGCAGCCGCGACAACTTTTCGAATATTCCAAAACCCAGTCTCGGGTATCGGTCGTAACGACGGAGGCACCAATGGACGCTAATCACATTCTGATAGCATCTACTGGACAGATCGAGTAGACCTCCTTGAAAGAGGCGGCAGAAGAAACGAAACCTAGGGCGAGGAGGACAGCGAGCATTACTGAAACTACTATAGATTTCAAAAGACCGGAGAGATCAGAGGATGACTTCTATCGTGACATGTTTAGAGTCAAAGTCCAACCAATAAAAATCATGAGTGGGAAAGAAACACCAAACAATCAAAAACAAGGTATTTGCAGTGGAGATGAAAGGGATCGATAAAAAAAAAATGAGGACTATGGGTCGGCTGACCTGTCACGGCTTAGGATAAATGAATATAGAAACGTCGTGAGAGGAAACACTCCAACCGTACTGGCCGTTGGAATTCATGCGTCGAGTTCTGAGGCAATCCGGGAGGTTTGGTTCGTGACCCTCAAGAACGTGAACTAGACGCTTTGATCGTTCGAGTCCTCAATGCAAAAGTTTGTTTGTGTTCAGAAACTCACGGTCACAGTTTCAGTAGATCAATTACACCCAAATGCCCGTTGGTGATGAGCGGAGCAAACAGACTGAAGTTCTGAGACGATTTGGCGCCCAAGCGGGAAGAACTTTTTTCCTTTTAGTGGCGATCCTAAAATAGGCAGACTAGCATTCGTTCGACTCCGCTTCAACACTTAATCACACCATTTACTACAACATACACATTTAGCTCTATCAATAAATGATGGTTATATTCGAAGTTGGCTTACGGCAAACCCATCGCCATTCCCTTGAGGGGTGGAGTAGACCCTAGGCGGCGGATGCAGGCTATCCCGGGGAATATCTCAGACAGCACGGCCGCAGTTTGAGCCGCAGCGCGTCGCAGAGCCTCCTCCTGACCTTTCCGGACCTGGGTTTCCCCGCTCTGGGCAAGGAGGCTTGCTTCAGGTCTTTCCCTTCTCAATGCTTTCTTGTTCTACGCCCGTAATGACCGATGGCGTACCCGTGTCCTTGGCGGGAGTACGGACTGATCGACGCTCATCCGTATGGCATCTGCTCAAAATCTCGAGTATTTGTGAGCTCAGGCACCGTGTGATTCCTTTCGACTCGGCAAGGCTCCAGTGCTGGCAGGTGCTTTCGAAGTGTACCTCTCGCAAACGTCCGTGATTTTTGTAGTCCATGATCTTGCAAAGAGACGTATAGATCGTCGAAAAACTTGCATCCTGAATGGTAAGACTTCATGAGCACAGGATTGTTTGGAGTCACTGCTCAACACGGAAAAGCATCGATCATGCTTCCGTCAAGATACATTTAATATCAACGATCTTGACAGGTGAAAGCCATCATATGTGATTTCACGATATAGACTTGAACTGTCTCGGGGAAAATATTGAGGATGTTGTTTCGTTCTCTAGAGCTACATAGGAGTACCCATCATCTGTCTAAATATGGCGTGCTCGCTCAGGTCTGGCAAGTACCAATCCTTGGTCCCGAATAAGCTGTTTCCGGACTCCTTCCATACAAACATTATACCTGACCTTTGGGAACTAAACAACCATTCTCGCGGCCCATGGCTTCTATCGATGTAGTGGTGATCAGTCCATGTGCGTACACCGATCGATTTTAGGACTTGAAATGATGTTATACACTTCAAGATTGAAGGCTTTATACAACTTTCATGGAGCATAAATGAGTAGTGTGACCTCACAAGCTGCATAATGAGGTATATCAGAAACTCCACTTAAGAAAACTCGCTTCACAAGCCCAACTTTCAAATCTTCGTGCGCTAAACTATGAGAATGGCAACATCTTCTGTTTTTTGTACTAACTACGACCAGTAGCAATAGTTTGAACAAGCCAAAGCATAATCAACTGGATATTGGACTATACCGTTTATGTTGCGTCTGCGTCAAGTCTACGTTAAGCTCTTCTTTTAGTGCAGAAATTGTTGGAATATCATCTTGCTAAGTATTGTTTGATTGCTCGTAATAATTCAATTCGACTCAAGCCATGAATCCATGAACATAGCAGGACAATACAGCAAGTTCATCCACAGTTCGCTGATTCCGGCTTGAATACAAGTAAGCTTATAACTTTTAAGTCAGGAAAGAGTTATAGAATTCTGGAAACGTGCATCATTAATAGCTTGTTTGTTTCTAGCCGCTTGTGGTGCTAATGACTATCTGAATAAAAAAATGGTGCCTGTTTATCCCATACTATCCTCATTGCGTTGCAGCAGCCCACTTCTTCAATTCAGCCTTTGCTTCAGAAATGCTTATGTCAAATGGATAAGAGAGATGCGCTGCCGACAGCTCGAAGTTGCCACCACAGACACCATCATCAATTTTACAGAATGTTTTGATTGGTCCGGTATAACCTTTGATGGGGGCACCCTGGAATGGATCGCCAAAAGTTACAACACCCTACGCGATCAGTACGGGTTAGTAATAAGGAATAAAAGGCATGCTTACCTTAACACGCGCTTTGGCGGAAGGCTCTGCATACGCAACCCCGTTCCTAACAACCATTGCCCCTTGTGAATAGCCCGCGAGAAACTGCCAGGATTGGGGACACTTCGTCGCAGCCTTGTTGATCATGTCCTTTGCGACCATGCCGCCTGGAAGCCCGACGCAATAATCTCCGGGCACACTCGGGTCGTACTTGACGGGAACAACCGTCCAAGTCTTGTCCCACCCAGTCTTCAGCACCGGTCCAACAGTCACGCCATACTCAGTGGGCTCCATGGTGCCTTTGGAAATTATGAGGATATTTTTCGTGCAAGCACCAGTATAGTCTCCCTTATCCGTCTCGCCATTCGGAATCAATGGTTTCCATATATTGTTCAACCATCCGAACAGCTGCGAACTAACTCCAGTGTCCTGCTTGGTCACGTTTTGGATTGCGCTTGAGTTTTCCTTCAGCAGTTCACCGACTAATGGGTTATATTTGACGATGCATTTGATGTCGTCGTCGTTGGCGCCCTCTGCTCGTAATTTTGGTGTTAGCCCGCTGGAGCCTGATGTATCAGCAAGGACGCAGCTTTGGGCTTTGCATTCGTTGGCAGCAATGACTTGGAGGTCGATGTCATGGGCTGTCTGAGCGACTTGGGCGGCTTCGGCTCTTGAGATTTGATTCTCAATTGGGTTGGCGAGAGAGAGCTTGGCCAGGGCAGCGACGGCGAAGATACTATTCAACTTCATGGTTGGATTGGTCGTAATAATTTGGAAATTGAATGAAAGAAGTGAAATCTGAAATGAGTGTGAGAAAGAAAAAGAGTCGATACCGCAAAGCTAAAAGTTTGAAGGGCTTTGTAGTAGAAGTATATATCGGCACATGTGCCGAGCTGGAAGGGTGTGATCTAGAATGTGTCTCACGTATAAAGTGGTGTTACAAGATCAGGGTAGATCAAATCTCGGTTTTTGATTGCGGTAGCTGATTTGCGACCAGGGCTATGTAGAAGTAGATCAGTTCTGTTCATGGCAATTCCCGAGGGTCCAAAGGAGCACGGTTGTTTCGATATCTTCGGTAGCTTTTACTACTGTATTTAGTTACATTCCTATCCGCTCGGTGAGATGCAGCGGCCGGGAAATAAAGTTGCATGCCGCTCCATTCTCAGTCTCCAGATACCTGTCAGCCAGTCTATAGATGTAATACTGCACTTTCTTGTTTCTGCAGGTGGGACCAAAGCTAGGAAGCTCAGCTGTAGTAGCCTTTTTCGAATGCTGAATTTAAACAGTTACACCTACGCAACCACACTAGGCACGTAGATTAATACTGGACTAGAAGCTGAGGGTGTGCTCACATTATTCCAACACCTACAGGCGGTCTCTAACACTGCCTATCCGAGCTTCCGAAAACATGAGGGATTAAACTTGGAGCTTCGCATAGGGGTCGGAAAAAAGCCCGAGCCACTAGGATGAGTAGATTGGGAACAGGCAGCATGTATCCACATGATTCACGTGAAAGCTATTGGAAGAGAATACTTGATTGGACGAAGTGTAATGTACATGAGACAAGATAAGTCTTGTGCAACCTAGAACTGACGAGCGTGCCGACGAGCTTTGGCTAGAGCACCAATCAGTTGCATTCCCAAGAAGCTATCATGTAGGCTGACTTACCTGAAGCACCCATCATAAAATCAACACAAGACTCGTAAGTTTGCTTGGCCTCTGGCGCATCCCAAAACCACTGAATTACACAATCTCCTGCCTGCGCGCATTTGGAACCAAGATCCTGCGGCATAGTTATGGAGAACTGGGTGTTGTTCGCAGGGATGGTATGGGAATTCGAGGCATAGTCAGGGAAATAGATAAGTTGTTCTCCGATAATGACATTAGCTTTGGTGTCCACAATGCTGACATTTGCGGTCCCAGTATGTGGAGCACCAATCTTGATGGTCATATCGATCTTCTGACCAGGAGTAAAGGTTTGTACATTGGCCATATTATCGGCGAATTGGTATCCTTTGCATTGGAAGGCATTGCAGGTAGCGGGATTGAAGTCTTTTTGGTTTTGGCCGACCTGAAGAATCTGCTGGACGTTGCCTTGATTATCACCCTTTTGATTGTTGAACACTCGAAAGGATTTTAGTATCCATGTGGAACGTTACAACTAGAGGTGGCGGCTAACCTTGTTTTCCACAAGCTGCTTTCATTGCATCACCCACAACCCGCGCGGGTGGACTGGTGATAACACCGTGACCTGTGACGGTGTTTGCCAGGATCACTGCGAAGAACGTGAGAGAATAGTGACGCATCATTATGAATCGTTGCTTGGAGCCTAGGTGAGTAAGAAAGAAAGAAAAATGTAATAATACTGATCGAAAGTATGAAGAGAAGAGTTTAACAGCCAAATGAGTGACGAGATCTGACGAGTGTTCTGATAGGAGGGAGTTAGCATAAATAACATCCACGACGATTAGCCAGAGAGAGAGCCAGTTGCGGATATGAGTGCGAATACAGCCATGTCAAGTTTTGAAGCGTTGAAACCGTCCTGGTGCAAAGCCAATTACCGATGATCCTGACGTTTTGATCCTGCTAAGTTTCTACTACCGCTTAATGACAGGTTTTAAGCTGATGCCGAGAAACATCCGCATCTTCTGGGATAAGCGATGAGAAAAGAAGCTGATGACCTGCTACCGTGTGACATAGCACCTCGACTCAGTTTTTGATGTTGCCAGATCATTGGACTATTGTTTGGTGAGTGGTTGGATATCGCTTCGAAAGCGCTGTTGGGAGTTATGCAGGCTGATTAAAGGGGTTAGTAAAGCGAGTATTAGCGCTGGTAACCGAGAGCTTTTCTTTTTCATGAGTTTCTTAGCTAGCTGCAAGTGTTCATCAACGATGGTGACCTGTAAACGAGATGGCAGGATGGAGAAAAGAATAATAAGGATGGGTGGCTGGAACTTTTGAAGTTTGAGTGCCCTGTTCATACCACAATGCTTTTGTAGGATTAGACGAGCATGGCGGAGAGTATGTTCAATAGTTCATTGCCGAGCCAGGGAACCGGAAAGATGTGCTGGAAACCCCACAGAGTGCTCCTGATGGTGGAGGCGGTGAGATACGGTGGTGATGCTCGTAGGGCTGATATGAAGACTCGTAGTTCTAACGTCCGTGCCCTGCCCGTTATACGAAATCTCGGACCGACATAAACCTCAAGTCCTTTTAACTCAGCACAGGAAAGGGTTCTAAGGCAGCAATACAAAAGGCAGTTTCCGTCATAATGGCAGCCAGCTCTCCTCATCTCTCCCAGCTCGTCAATCCACTTGTTTCGGTGGATCAACTTGCGTCTTCCGGATCACAGTTGGATGGTGTTCCATCTGATCTAGAAAGCTCTTGCATTTACGCTGGAGCTCAATTGATGCAGATTGCTGGCATTCTGCTGCGACTTCCTCAGGATATAATTGCCCAAGCTATTGTTATCTTTTCGAGGTTTTGGATTGGGTCGGACGGAGGTAGTCTTCGCGAATTCGGCGTAAAAGTGAGTCTCAATACTGATGATATTGAAGATTGGTGCGGATGCTGATAGATTATTTCGCAGGACGTCTCTCTCGCGTCTATCTATCTTATGGTGAAATTATCCGCATATCCAAAAGCCCCTAGAAGCGTGATCAACGTGTTTGGATACCTCGACTCCTTTCACTCTACTCTTGGTGACCTCAAAGGCCATGTGGACACCAACAATCCAGAATCGTACTATGTCTCCGAAGGAACATACGTAGCGCAAAGAGCTCAATTGACCAAAATGGAAACAATCATCCTCAAAGTGTTAGGTTTCCAAACACACGTAGCTCTGCCTTACAATATATGCATCAACTACCTCCAAGCGCTAGACGTTTTTGTCGATCACGAGACAGCGTCACATTTGGCCAAACGCGCATTCGCTCATCTCAACTCTGCATTGCTAAGTCCGCAATTACTTTATTTGACACATCAGCCACCTGCTCTCGCTACCGCTGCCATCTATCTTTCAGCAAAAGAAACTGGGGTGAAGCTACCAGATGCGGAATGGTGGGAGGTATTTGATACCGACCGAGAAGAACTAGGATTTCTGGTAGTTGCCATGATAAGCATGGAAGATTTTGTGAAAGAGGAAAATGTGAAATGGGAGAATAGGAAAGCTCCATCGACCTTAATTGAAATGGAAAACGAACTGGAACGCAAGGCGACAGCCAATGGGCACCATTGAAGATGATACGAGTTTTATACGTGTAGAGGGGTTGACATGATATTGAAAAAGATGCGTTGTCCTGGATTAAAATGACAGAGCCACGCTTCCCCGTTTCGGTCACAATGTCCAATTCAGAAGGCAAGAGTCTAATCGCTACATAAAGAATTTCTCCTTGAATACGATATCTTAGCATGTTCACGACAATCTTGGACTTGGTTCCGTTCGTTCTATGGATCCTGCTAGTCCAAAACTCCCACAATTGAGAAACACCAACAAACGCAACACTCTCACGGATCCCGCAAGCGAAAAATGTTAGCCTGGCGAAGTGCAGACTTTCACCCTCTTTTCACGCCGCGATGTTTTCTCTGACATCAACACCGACCTTTAACCTGCACATTCACGATTCGCAAAACTGACCCCGCAATTTTTCGTACCCAAATCGATGCGATATCCATTACCCTGTCAAGAGTAATAAGCGCTACTCCAAAGTGGCATCGAAAATGGCGAGGAAGTCTCATCCAGAATCGAGCGGAAATGATCACAATTATACGATGCAACCTCTCAAAGCTAAGGTATATGAGAGTCGCCTTGGTTGCAAACCCGGGTGTGCCTGCTGTGCTCCTCCAAACTCCTATCCTATGCACAATCCTACAATACCTCAGCCCAAAAGAGGACGACCTCTGCCGCGTTATTACAGTGGCTTTACTGGCCCGGTCGAAAGGCGCGACAATCCACGTTCAAGTAGTTATGAGCACTCCATACCGGAGATAGAGACATCTTCTTCTCCAGATATCGAGTCAACAATTCAGAAAAGGTTCTCCTTCGACGATTCGAGTGACGGTCCGTTGCCCGATCTTCCCGTCACCCGGGTTGGGCGCTACTCCGACTCTCGATCCCATTCTTTGGATGAGACAGCTCGTTTGCGGGCCATGAAACGACATTCGCGAAAGAGTATTCAGCGTATACAACCGCCGCCCACGACATTTGATGCAATGGATCTGCCAGTTCACACAAAGTCTGGCCCGACAAGATTGACAAAGAAGAGAATGTCGTTCCATTTTCAATCGAACGCCAGACACACCAGTCCCCTGGCCTCACCAGAGGTATTAAGCCCCACGAGTAGTACTGGTTCCACGGCATATTTCGATTGTGTCAACGATCTACCTACTCCCAGCCCAACAATTCCATCAGACGCCATGGGCATGGCAACCGCTACCGCTAGGTTCGATGTGAACTTCTTTCCTGTACAAACCTCTTTTACAACAGCAGCTCCTATGTCGCAATATAGAGACAATCCAGTGATGAACACCACTGGATCTACAAATTACTACTCTCGGATTCAAGACTCGATCCAGCTCCAAGCGCCACAAGCTCAAGCATCTCGAAGGCCTCATCCGCTCAGAAGTGTCCATACAGCAGAATTACCGGTATGTCCTCTCCCGCAGCTATGGCCGTTCTTAGATTATGCGAACCAGCCAGAGGAGCCTTTACGGCTTGATAGACATATCACTCCCCTTCAGGCATTTATTAACGAAATCCAGATACTAAAGAAACACATTTCAGACGGGGTTGATATAGATGTGGAGCTGACCAACATTAGGGACATTCACGCATCGTGGGTGGCAAGGACTGAAAGGGCTGGCGGGGAGTACAGGAAAAAGATGGTTGATTTTCGTGCCGATGAAGGACAGATCCTTGAATTGGAGGAGGTTATGCCTAGACATGCTGCTCTGGATGATTTTTCCAAGGATGAGTGAAGACCTGAGGTCGGAAACGCTGTACAGCATATAGATGACTTCTGGGGTTGAACAATAATATACTCCTCATGCTTTTTGAAAGCCAGATGAGCCATTGCCGAATCCTGGCCGACAGTTATCCTTTTAGCAAACGGGCACTGCTTCGTCCTAGTAGAGGCAGGGGAAGGTGTTTGGGTTAGAAAAATTGGGTGCGCATTTCGTTCTTGTTCTGGAGATAACCCCCGGCGTGTATCTACTGTACTGGACTGTCGACATGTCCTCGTTGTTCATGAAGTGTCTCGATGGAATGTTGCTTCCAACTTAACACGATTAAGAGGGATTAATTAGTACATCAATACACAACATCATATTGATTGAGACTTAAGAAGTTAAAATATAAGTTCAGTTAGCTTAGACATTACATAGAGTATCCTACCTGGCCTTCCGTCTCCAGCCACCCCAATCCGATCCAAAAAAATTAGGATTGCCCACGATTGTAAGGAGTAGGAGTAAGTAACACAGGGTGTGCAGGAATTGAGCGCGCGGGCGCGGAACCTCGATTCCTCACCAAAATCGCCAACTTTAACGTAGTCTACCTCTACAATCAGTGATTATTATAATTTAAATTTTTATATATAGAAAGCCCTAGTATAGATTACCTTTCTATAGGAGCGTGAATCTAAATAGAGCTAATCTAGATATCTAAATCTAGAGGTGAAGATTTCCTCTAATAAACCGGATTAAACTGGACTTAGGAATTGCCGCTTACTGGCGTTTTCTGGACTCCTATACGATATTTCCATTTCTATATACCTAGATCAGATGCAGATATTTTAGAAACTTCCTAGATTGATCTTTAGGTTATTATTAGTTATCCTAGC